>BGNK01002201.1:20506-89583 GCA_003297005.1 Symbiodinium sp. clade A Y106
CCTCTCTTGGGTGCTGAAATCTCTGGAGTGAGCCTAGTGGCGCCGTTGACGGCCCCTACTGTCTGAGGTCTAGTGTGCCATTTTTGGCCACTGTGTACATGCTTCTGCAACCAGCCGTGCTATCACACGATGCATTGTGTCGTTTGTGCTCCGTGATGACTTTGGCAGTATGAGCATTTTTGGTTGTCTAATTGTACATTTGGTGATTGCACAGTTGGTATCCACCGTTCGCATACCTAGCTACCTAGTTAGTAAGAGCGAGAACGCTGGGTCTTGCGAATGCGCTGGGTAGGCCTCGAGTTTGCAGCTATTCGTAGCGGAACTCGACCTTGTCCATGTGGTTTCGTGCTCTCGAAGCACCGGTGCAATGCGCTGCCACTAGCCTGAGCGCCAAGCTGAGCAACCGGCTGCGATTGGAAATAGCCGTAGTAGTAGTAGCAGTGGTAGAAGTAGTAGTAGTAGTAGTAGTAGTAGTAGTAGCAGCAGTGGTAGTAGGAGTAGTAGTAGTAGCAGTAGTAGTAGCAGTAGTAGTAGTAGTAGTAGTAGTATGAATTCAAGTAGTAGCAGGAGTAGTAGTAGTAGTAGTAGTAGCAGTAGTAGTCGCAGTAGTAGTAGTAGTAGCAGCAGTAGTAGTAGTAGTAGTAGTAGTAGTAATAGTAGTAGTACCAGTAGCACTAGTAGTACTAGTAGTGGTAGCTATCGTGGTTGTTGTTGTGGGTGGTGGTGGTAGTCTTAGTAGTAGTAGGAGCAGCAGCAGTGGCAGCAGCAGTAGCAGGCATAGTAGTGGCAGCACAATTAGGTGTAGGCATAGGGGCAGGGGCAGGAAGCGGAGTAGTAGCAGTAGTAGCGGTAGCAGCATCAGCACTAGCAGTCTCAGCAGTAGTCTTACAGTGGGACCCCACGGTTAAGCATGTTGGAATTTCGATCCGAACCCAGAGACAGGGCTCTAGTCAGTTGTTCTATATTACGAAGCCCTGCAATGCAGCACCGCGCAGGGTCTCGCAATTCGAAGCACGTCAAGGATGAGGAGACATAGTAAGTAAGGTCAAAGTAAGGCAGCCCGATGTATGTCATGTTCATTCATGTTCTATCTAGTCATATCCCCGGTTAGGCCTCTTACTAAGTTCGCTGGTCATCTCAGTAGGTACAGATGTTCTATAACAGTCTCTGGAGCTGGCACGCTTGGACGCCTGTTTCACATCGACGGAAGCTTCTTTAAACACACAAGCCCTAAACCCGAAACCCTGCACCCTGGCCAATACCCGAAACTTTAGCCCAGAAACCCCAAACCTAAACCATCCTAAACCCGAGCCCATAAACCCAAAACCCTGAAGCCCTCTCTAAACACCAACCTGCACCCCGAACTATTACACTAAGCCATCCCACTTGAAGCTCAGGGTGTCAGGTCCGTTTCCTTCATTTGTGCTCAATTCTATGAAAGATGAGCAACGCAACCACGCACGGAGGGTTCTAGGAGTGGGGTTTTAGGGTCTCGGGTATAAGGGTTTAGGGTCTAAGGCCTAGGGTTTAAAGTTTAGGGCCTCGGGTTTATGGGGTTTAGAGTAGGATGTTAAGATGTCAGGTTTCAGACCGTGTAGCTTGGATCTGACTAAGCCTTCGACTTCAAACCCAAGCCGTAACCCCAGATTCGGAACTCTAAACCAGAAGCCGACAGCCCTAAACTTTATACCTTAAGCCCTCAATTCTTAACCCGAGCTTCGCAACTGAAGCCCTGAAAAAGTCTGGGGTTTAGTGGGTTAGGGTTGTTGGTTTGGGTGTGGCTTACCGCTCGTGGAAGCCTGGTGCTTTGCAAACATGTCCTTCGTACACACACAAGTCAAGCATCTCCCAGTCGCATTGAAAAGGGTTTAGGGTTTAGGCGGTTTTGGTCGGTTTACAAGGATTCTAATCGTGATTCACCAGGGTGCTATCTGGTTGCAGGTTGTATCAGGCTACTATAGGGTAGTCTAACGGGTATTACGAGGTGTTGTATGTCTAACTGTTTGTAAACTTTCGCAAAACATAGGTAGGGGCCCCAATATTTGTAGCATTCCTATTTCTTCAGACGACGAACAAACTTCAGACCATTCTGACAACCCTCATAGCGGCCTGAACTAGTAAGATCCTTCTTTCACTCAAGAATGTTTACAGACCCAAGCATGGCAAACCTTTATTACATCTTACGATGCCGGAAACGAAGAGGCCCTCAGACAGTAAGTTCGTAATTCAAACAACCTAACCCTTTTCTCTCAATGCCAGCTCCGCTGCTCTTGCAATCACCCAGAACGCCTTAAGCCCAGAACCCGAAACCTTAGATCAGTTGGAAGACATGGGCCGTATGTCTGCATGACTCCCGCCGCTCATGCGAAGAGAAAACAGTGTACGGTTTAGGTGTCAGTCTGGCTGAGGGGTTTAGGGTTTAGTTTAGGCTTAGGGTTTGATATTACTTTTGGGGCTTTCTGATCCCTAAACCTGCAACTCTCGCTCCCAAACCATGAAGTCTCAGGGGTCTAGGGTTTAGATGGAAGCATTTAATGCCAAGGCTTCAAAGGCTTGCGCCACGGTTGCAGATCGAAGAGAGACCCCTAGAGCTGGAACCCTGCAACACTAAACCCGAAGACCATGATGCCAATGTTCAAAAGAGGGTTTAGGCTTCAGGTTTCAGGCCTTCAGTTTAGGGTGTCGGGTTTTTTAGGCTACAGGGTTCAGGGTTTCAGTATAGGGTTTAGGGTTTTTTAGGCTTCAGGGTTCAGGGTTTCAGTATAAGGGTTTAGGGTCTTTAGGCTTCAGGGTTCAGTATAGGGTTTAGGGTCTTTAAGGCTTCAGGTTTCAGGGTTTCAGTATAGGGTTTAGGGCTTTTTCAGGCTTCAGGGTTCAGGGTTTCAGTAAAAGGTTTTGGCTTCCGGGTTCAGGGTTTCAGTATAGGGTTTAAGGTTTAGGCTTCAGGGTTCAGGGTTTCTGGATAGGGTTTAGGTTGTAGGCTTCAGGGTTTAGGATTGTTATAAGGATTTAGGGTTTTGGCTGGCATCTTAGTGGCACCAGGCACGAATCTGAGCTACAGCGGCAGCCATGGCAAGGATGAGATTTAAGGGTGGTAACTGTCAATGTTCCCGGGGTTGGGGTTCTTTTTCAGGGGATCTGTCAGGGTCACCATAAGAGGTTCTATAGTTTTTCGCATTTGGCGTATAGGTGTTTGTCTGCATAATATGATATTATGTGTGCATGCGTGGGCCTTTGTCTACAAGTCGTCGTTTCGGTACGCATGTTTCTTGAAACTCCATGGTGCATTCCGGACCAGCTTTCCGGCTAAAGCGGGCACTTTGCATCGGACACACAACAAAAACAACCCTGCCTGTACACCCTGCAGGAGGGTTGCTCTACAGGAAGCGTTGGTTCCGATCACACACAGCTGCCTTCGACTTCGGTTGCTTCTTCTGCAAACTTGTGACAGCTGTGCATTCTTACCGCCCGTATAATGTAAAGATCATGCATGCCTGCCTTCCTTGGCACAGTGACTTGGACGCCAGACCAAGCCGGCAGGATCGCAGCTGTTGTTTGGATGCTACTTGAAACGACTAAAGGAGGAGGAGGAGGATTTCAATTCGAGAGGCCTATGCTTGAAAAGTTGAATGTCCTGACAAGAACTTACTATGATTCAAAGCGTCGTTCAAGAAGGAACACTTGTTCAGAAGATTCAGAGAACAGAAAGGGACCCTATTGTAGACCTTAAGTGATAGCCTCCTGAACATGACACACTCAAACCGCGACCCTAATGTGAATCGCCATTTAGAACAGCCTGCAGTCGTGCGGGCCTTTCGGTCACAATTGGCCGTGGTCTGCCTGTAGATTTTACCCTGCCTCCACATGTACTTTTGTTGTCCTTAGCAGTAGCCTTACGCGATCACCTGTGTGTTGCTGTAACCTGTGAAACTTCAGGTTATCAGCCGTAGTTAGCTTGTAGCTATGGACATAGTGCCATTCGATGCAGCGTCGGGAGACACAGACGGTCACAGGAATGAGGCAGCCGCCAATCAATACTTTTTGCAACTCCTTCAAGAGAACAGGCAGGTCAACGTCTTCATCCATGACCCAAGAATGCAGGAGGCGCCTCCTTGAGCTCCGAGCCGAGCGACGCCACGCATTTGTTTTACTGGGCTTTGGAGTACCATACTTTAATACTTTTTTGTTAATGGAACCATTATGAAAAACAGTTTATACTTTTTTCTCCCTGGTTACTCAGAAGCCCAGCTTAGACAATGTGTATGCAGAGGCATCCTCATACATCTCCCATCTTGAGGCGACCGCAGACGCAAACCACAGGCACCAACTCTCATTCGAGGCTTTAGTCGGACAGCTCCACAATGAGAACAGGGTCTACAGACAGATCGCCGAGGCTGAAAGGTTTACAGACGCAGCTAACACGCAGGGACCAGGAATGCCGTGATGAACGATCATTGGCCTTGCAGCTTGGTGCGCAACATTCCGAAGTCGAAGCATTTGCACGCACACTCGCAGCTGAAAACAGACAGCACGAATACGCGCGAGCCGAGTTGCGCACCCTGCCGGTGAATGTAGTTGGTCTCAGTGAGAGCTCTGCGGCGCAATCAAGCCCACCGCAAGGTGGTGCCTCAGCGTCGGGCGTTCAGGGTCCGGGTCATTCATGGAATTCCACTTTACCCAATCCGAGGGAGATTCCAGAACAACTTCAGAGCATTTTGGGAAGAACTCAGAAGTTCAACATTGGTGATCCAGTTGAGACCAGGGCTCCC
Organism: Symbiodinium sp. clade A Y106; assembly: GCA_003297005.1. NCBI lineage: Eukaryota > Dinophyceae > Suessiales > Symbiodiniaceae > Symbiodinium > Symbiodinium sp. clade A. The sequence goes on from BGNK01002201.1 coordinate 25,276, forward strand.
GGGGCTGAGGGGTCAACCGCTGAACAGAGTGAAACAGCCGAGCCAACGAAGCTTAAGGAAGCTACCGAGCTCCTAGCAGAGGCGTTGAAGTCGGTAATCAAGAAACCGGATGATGGTGATAAGCCAAGGTCAAGGAGGCTGAGACTGTGAAGCTACCCGATTTCCCAACCCGGAAACCTACAGGTTGGAAGATCACAGTTCGTGAAGCCGTACGGGCAGCATCCGATAAACCCGATGAAGCCTTCAAATGGGTCCAGGAAGTCTACGAATGTAATGCCACCATGGAACTCCTTAGAGAAACAGGCAAGTTCTTGACGCTTGATACCAAGATCCTCTCCGCACTATCCCGTGTCGCAAAAGGGGACTTGGCGCGTCAGATCATCAGCTACAAGGAGTCGGAAGCTTCAGCCAACAGGGCGGTCCGCGGTAGGCAGGTTCTGCTTATGTTTGAGCATTACTTTAAGACCAAACCAATGAGGAGGCGGGCTCGCTATACTCGATTGAGGACTTGCGTAAAGTGCAGCTCTGTGGTGATGATCTCCGCACCTTAATTCACAATTGGGAATCTGTGATTGCGGGACTAAATCATCAGGTCGAAGACTCTCAGGGATATTCTCCTTAGGCAACTCCGGAACGCGAGTAAGCTGAAGTTTGATCTTGAGGTCTACGACCACGCCAAGGAAGGGTCAGAGCAGCACACATACGAGTATCTCGTTAAGTGTGTTAAGGAACTCTTGGCTAGGGATAGGACCAGGAAGAATCGGACAGCCATAGCAAAAGCCCATGGAGCAAAGTTTGGAGCCCCAGCACCTTCCGAACCGAACACTCCTCGCGGAAGGAGTCAACGAGGGAAATGCCCAAAGGGTGATAAGTGCCCGTATAAGCGTGTGAAGGCCGAGCAAACTCGAGGAAGAACTCCCCCCAGATCCCCTTCTAAAGGCGGTAAGGGCTCAGGGAAAGGCGGTAAAGGCAAGGACAAGAAGGATACCTCTAAGATCCCATGTTTGTTCTATCCGAAGGGTACTTGCAAGAACGGCAAGAACTGCCCATTCATGCACAAGGACGCCAGTCCGTCTGTCCCGGCCAAGGGTGATGGAGATAAGGGTGGAACACCAAGATCACCATCATCCAAGCGCAGGCGCCCCAGTAAGAAAAGATGCAAAAGTACGGAGAAGGCGGCAGCATGCTGCCTTTCTACCACAGCCACCCTCATGGGTGTGTCCTTGCCCTCGCCTGGAACTCGCTTCGCGCTAGCCGCCCGCAAGGGTGAGGCCAATAAGAGGGATCACTGGGTCGTTGACGAGAACAAGGGCACCTGTACCAGGATTCACCAGAAGTTCAGGGCTTGTCTTTATGCGCCACGACCCGAGCATTGTCCGGCTCCATTTTGGAGGTTGAAGGGCAACGTTGAGGTGAGGATGTACAGTTCTGAAGGTTCTTGCGACTTCACGGAAAAGACGTACAACTTCAAGACTCATGATCTCAGAGAGCCAATGGGGAAGTGGATTGGTACCACGACATTCTACCAAAATCATGAGGGTCCAACTTCAGCGACATGACATCATCGACATCGCACCCGAGGGCGAGGGTTGGAGATTTGTTGTTCAGAAGCGACAATACGATCGTAGGTACAAGAATGCTGAAGATTGTCCCCTCTCCGACCCCGATGACCGCAATGATGCCTTAGAGAACGCACTCTACCTTGAGTCAGCAGTCAACAGTATGAAGCTCGGCGTTCGGGTGAAGTGTGGCTACAAGTGTCGCGGAAGGGAAGGCTTCTGCAATAAGTGTAAGGACGCCGTTCCTCTCCCGTCGATTATCGCTGCAGCGGCAATGAGCAAGGAAACCAACTTGGAAATCATTGCAGACACTGGTAGCGAAGAAGAGCTCATCAGCCACTCTGATCTAGAGGTCCATTTCAAGGACAAGGCGAAGAAGATTCCCTCAAGCCCCGTAAGCTTGATTACAGCAAACGGGCCAGTAGACGCGGAAACCAAACACGAGGTCTACATTGAGGCACTGATGAACTCTCTGCAATTTGTGGAACTTCCCAGTACACCAGCAGTTTGCTCGGTAGGCAAAAAGTGGCCAACGGGCGAGGCGCCATATTTCATTTGCCCCAATGGCCGCTTGTTTTTTAACCCCCCTCACTGTTTGCTTAACCCCCTCCTGTTTTCTTAACCCCTGAACCCGTCAACCCCCCTCCGCTAGCAGAAAACCCGTTTTTCCCACGCTCGCCAGCGGTTGTTTCGACCCCGTCACCCGTTTTTATGCCACCCAAGCCTGTTTTCCTAACCCCTCTGCCCTGCTTTTCCAACCCCCCCCCTCCCCCTGGCCTGCTGGCGCCTCCCTCCCGGACCCTGGAGCCGTAGCAGCACGGTAGCAGTACAGTCGTGTTCTCCCTAACGTTCTAGTACTAGTGTTAGTAGGACTAGTAGTACTAGTTTTGTTAGTAGTCACTCGCAGTAGCAGGCAGGCAGGCAGGCAAGCAAGCAAGCAAGCAAGCAGGCAGACATTCAGGCAAGCAACCTAAATAGTAGGGGTGTAGGATCTCGACTTAGGGTACTAGAGAACATAATATGTATACACACATATATATATATAATTATAGGGTTACTAACCTACTATTTCGGTAACCAATGCCCTAGGGGAAAGGCCCCACCCAAAGGAAATGTGGAATCCACGCAAGGCGTGGTTTATAGGTGCACAAAAGCCTTGGCAGAAAACAAACCTTAGTTCATTCTCAGGCGATTCATTTCCGCATGCCTAGCAGAGGAGTGTTTTATTGAGGGCAGGCAAGTCGTTTGCCAGCGGCCGCAGAAGTTCCAGCTCAGAGGTTTGTGCAGCTCAAACGCATCCATGTTTCAAGGTTTAGGAGTTCAGAGCGTAAGGTTGAGGGTCTAAGGTTGAGAAAAGGTGGCACTCGCCTTTCCGCTGCTTGCCATGTTTGACGTGGGGCACCCCATTGTGTGGGAGCAGCCTCATGCTGTGAATGGTGCTACACTGACATATGTGGCAGCCGTGTCTGCCGAGTCTTTCGTGCCAGCCTGCAGCGTCAGAGAGATCCCTTTCAGCATGGCGGAGGCAGGGGTCTGAGCGGCTCATAAGAAGGAGCGTCGATCGANGACATATGTGGCAGCCGTGTCTGCCGAGTCTTTCGTGCCAGCCTGCAGCGTCAGAGAGATCCCTTTCAGCATGGCGGAGGCAGGGGTCTGAGCGGCTCATAAGAAGGAGCGTCGATCGAGCAACATCGTAAGTACCGCAGGCTGAAATGCGGGTGACTCCTTTGTCGGTGCAACAAGTGCGCACAGCTTTAAGGCGGGCCTCGGTTTCGCCTTGCAGCAGCCGGTTCGAGGGAGGTAGATTTCGACGTGCATGAGAGCTGCTTTCAGGACGTCATCTTTCGNTGTCGGTGCAACAAGTGCGCACAGCTTTAAGGCGGGCCTCGGTTTCGCCTTGCAGCAGCCGGTTCGAGGGAGGTAGATTTCGACGTGCATGAGAGCTGCTTTCAGGACGTCATCTTTCGCTGGGGTGCCGCTCGATGGCGGGTGCAAGGTGAAATGGACTCTATGGGAGTCCAAGCAGCAGCTGCGCCGCAGCCACTGGTGGCGTCATTGTAAATGTTGCTGCAGAGTCGGTCGTTTTGTGGCCAATGTAAGCGTGCATGACGCAGAGATGAAATAGGCAAGCGCAGCTGTCCCTAAGGCAGAGCCAAGCGTCCAAGGTGGCTTAATCCCAGGGCGCAATGTGCCGACTGCTTGGGAGACCTTGTTTGGGAGGTTCGTTCACTGTGGCCGAGAGGCCTTGCAAGCCTATGACCTCATGCTTCGACACGGGCCCCTGATTTCTGCGCAGTCTCGGGATGGCAAAGAGCAAGCTGAGACTTTACGTCGGCACTGGGAGCGTGCCGGAGGCCTTGTGACCCGACTGCGTTCGTTCAGCAATGCGAAGACATGACTGCTTTCAATGCTGCGGGAATGACGCCCTGCGCGGGCTCGCTCCTCGCAGGCTTGCCCTTCGCGGGCTCGCCCTTCGCGGGCTCGCCCCTCGCGGGCTCTCGCCTTTCGCGGGCTCGCCCCTCGCGGGCTCGCCCCTCGCGGGCTGGCCCTGCGCGGGCTTTCGCCCTTCGCGGGCTTTGCAGGCTCGTCCCTCGCGGGCTCGCCCTTCGCGGGATTGGCTTTCGCGGGCCTGTCCCTTGCACGCTCTCTTCGCGGGCTTGCCCTCGCAAGCTCCCTCTCGGGCTTGCCCCGCGCCCCTCGCGGGCTCGACCTGCGCGGGCTCTCCGTTCGTAACCTCGCCCCTCGAAGAACGATCGTGCGCTTGTTGAAAGAAACTAGACTCCTAGACGACGGGTGTCCCGAAAGCAGGTTGAACAACGATGTAAACTTTGCATTCCACTTCGACTAACTCTTCGTCTTCTTCAACGTCACCGTCTTCTTGTTCATCTTCTTGGTCTTCTTCGTCTTCTTATTCCTAGACACCTTCTCTTCTGACTCTTCTTCTGCTTCTTATTCTGCTTGCATCTCCTAACTCTGCTTCGTCGTCTTCTTGACTATTCATGGTATGTTTGGTGGTGGTGGTGGTGGTGGTGGTAGTTCTGGTTGGTGCTGGTGGTGGTGGTGGTGGTGGCGGTGGTGGTGGCGGTGGCGGTGGCGNTGGTCGTGGTGGTGGTAGTGCTGGTGGTGGTGGCGGTGGTGGTGCTGGTAGTGCTGGTGCTGCTGCTGGTGGTGGTGGTGGTGGTGGTGGTGGGGGAAGGTAGAGGCAAAGGTAGAGGAAGGGAGACGAGGAAAAGGAGAATAAGAAGCAGAAGAAGAAGAAGAAGAACAAGAGGAAGAAAACGAGGAAGAAGATTGATGAAATCGTTAGACTCGAAATTATTCGAACAATCACCAAGCATCATAGCGTGGCATCGTTGCATCGCATCATTGCATTGTATATGGCGTTGCAACAATGGCACTGCAGTCTTGCAATTGATAAACTGCTGGTCAGGGTTGCTTTTCTGCATTTTTTGGTTTTGTTTTAGCCTTTCCTGTGGATTTGGTTCTTCTTGGAAGGGCTGCCCTAGGTATCCCTACAAGTACTAGNCTGCATTTTTTGGTTTTGTTTTAGCCTTTCCTGTGGATTTGGTTCTTCTTGGAAGGGCTGCCCTAGGTATCCCTACAAGTACTAGGGTTACTAGGGGTTAATGGCTTATGGGTTGTGTTTTAGGGCCGCACAAACTCAGGAATTAGCGTCGTTTTTTGTATGGGGCGCCCTGCATGCGTTGAAACTGCCTCAAGTTATTCTGGAACAGATTAGTTCTAGAAAATTTCGTTCTTAATATCATCAGTTTATATGATTCCAAGCTTGTCTTCGCAACCCGACGCGCCTGTGCCTGCCGAAAACTTGCTGTTTATGCGAAAGGTTACATTTCAAATATCTGTCTTAAAGAATTCCACACCATGTCATGGAGTCAGACCGTGCCATGTCCACCGCCCAGTGGAACATAGCAGCAGGGCTAGCAGTGAACTAGCAGCTTGGAGCAATCATTCCTTGAAGCGCATTCATGGTATGGTTGAAGGACATGGGCAAGGCTAGTACATACAAAGACTGCGGCAAGAGCTGCACCCGATTGCAGGTTGCTCGGAAAACCCAGGGCACGAGGGGGGGAACACGCAGCAGAAGTCCGGTTCGCCGAGCAGCTTCTCGGAACAAACAGGGTTTCACGTTCTCATTCGTGATGGTGAGGGAAATGGCTAGGCGCCGTTCGGTGCATCGCGTAGCAAGCAGTATACGGAAGTGAGGGTCATGATTTGGCCAGCCTAGCTCAGGCCGCCCCCAGGACATGCCGCAGCAGTGTCGCGGACGTGCAGGTGGGACAGGTCAGACCAGTATAATGTAAGGTCAACCTTCGATACACTCCCCGTCCCGTTTCTCCCCAAACAGCGGTGTTCGTGAGAATGTCACGCCAAGCTTCGAAGAACATGAGGGGGAGGGGCGGTGCCTTGGACGCTTTGCGTCCATTTGACGCCCTTTTGTTTTTGCTAGGCCAAAGCAACCCTTAGACCAGGGATTGCGCTGTCTAGCAACACCTTGAACGTAACGTGAATATGGCGATGCTATGGTTGTTGTTGATGACCATGAAGAGGATGATGCAATGATGATGATCATCATGCCGATGGTGGTGGTGATGACGACGACGACCATGGTGATAATACTGCTGATCATGATGGCAATGATGATTAATTACTGTGCAAATTATTATAGCGACGTCACGCGACGTCACCTCAAAAATCTGCAAAATTAGCGACCGCAGTCGTCCCAAATTAAGCCAATTTAGCGACCCAGCCCTTGGCTCTGTGTTGCTCGAGACTCCGGGCACAGATAGGCTCTTTTTTGACCTGCACCCTATTTGGACACCCTATCTGGCCCCCTATTTGGCTCCTTTGGCTCCAAAAAAAAACACCCTATCTGGCCTAGATAGGCCTGTTTGACCTGAGCACCGTTTGGCCCCAAGACACACTCTATCTGGCCCAGATAGGCTCCTTTTCCTGGTAAGCCCCTTTGGCATTTCCAAGGCACCCTTTCACTCGGTTGTAATCGGGCGGTTCGGTCGATACCGATACGTATGCGGTGTCTAGCGGTATATGTATTGCCTATATTGCGGAGTTTCGGTTCGGTTCGGTAGCGATACGCCATACCAAATACGCACGAGACCAGCCACGCCACCATTCTCCTGCAGTTGTCTCCAGTCACCCACCAACCACCCAGCTCCTCGCCAGCCACCCACCAGCCACGCTTAGGCCACCCGTCATTCTCTGCGCACACTCGGGAAAGAAGAAAGAACCCTAAACCTCAGCCCCACCCCATTCCGGACCGTGGCTTGCGCTCCAAAAGAAGCCATTTGAGCAAAGTGGGAAGGAGAGGGAAGCGGCTTTGCTTGCACGTACCTCCCTAGCCTCATGCAAGCATCGGTCCGGAACACAACCCCACCTCAATGAGGTTGGGCCTTAACCCTAACAACTTTTGGCTGAAATCCAACAAACTGGCTGGTCCGCCAAACCAATACCCTCCACACCCACGAAGTTCAATGTTGAAATTAAATGGCGACCGCTACGGAAATTAACCGCGGCGTCACCCGCTTACTTTCGAGTTGTAATTATCATAACTTGTGCAATTAATTATGATGATGACGATGATGATTATGATGACGATGATGATGGCAAGGAGGATTATGATGATGCTGATGATTTCGATGATGAGGACGATGACGATGATGATGATGATGGTGGTGATGACGGTGATGCCGGCTGCGGCGGCGGCGAGAGTGGTGGTGGCGGTGGCGGTGGTAGTGGCGTTGGGGGTGGGAGTGCCGAAAAAGAAGCATGGACACAGTACCCTTTCGACATGGGCTGGTCTGCGTGCACAGGACCGGCGTCGGGTATGCGTGCAGGATGTGAAGGTGGACGAGACAACATTGAAAAGCAGGGTCGCTGTGTACGGTTCTTGGGCAGCACATGTAGGGCTTGCGTTGGGAGACCACTTTAAACTGCAGCGATGCACGCATCCGAATCTAAGGCCCGTTCAAACACTGGACCTTCAAGAAGACTTGGGAAAAGTGCAAGTTCCAAGATGCCGCGGACACGGCCGCGCTGGTCCGATTCGGTGTGAAGGGTGCTGCACGCGTGGAGTTCTCGATCTGACGTATAAACTCTGAACGCTAAACCCCAACCTTAAACCGTGTATCCTAAACTCTAGAACCTATAAACCCTGAACCCTATACCATGTCACAGTGGTTTTTGTCATCTGAAAGAAGAAATGGATGTGCGGCCGAAAGGTCCAAGAAGATTGTTGCCAAACACCAGGGCGACGGCTTGGAGGGTTTGGCCATGGAGTTCTAAGGCATAGTGTAATGTTGACGTTAAACCCGAAACCCAAGCAAGAAACCCTCACAAGCCACGAGACCTTCAACGTAAACCTTAAACCTATACCCTGAGCCGATACCTTAAACCCGAAGCCTGAAGCCTCGCACCCTGTGTCTTCCATTCTTGCAACGTGCCTTCCCGCTTGCACTAGTGGCGCAGGGGTAGTCGGAGCATTCCTTGGGCACAATGCCCCGAGCCTCGAAGGTTCGAGTTTGAGGCTGAGGGTTAAAGTGAGGTTGTATAACAAAGGGGGTTCCTGTAGATTACCGTAGGACGCTCCTTATGTGGTTTAGCTTTTAGAAAACGACAAGAAGAAACGACGATCGGGTAGGTTAATATCTAGTATCAGTATTACACCTATTACGATAAGCACTACGAGTACTGTTATAGTAGTACGAGTGCAACTACTGCTACTACTAGGACTAGTGCTGTTGGTACTACTCTTACTCCAGAACACGAAGGCTCCAAAATCCGGATCCACTTGGGTGTCCAAAACGACAACGAAGCGATAACACAATCGATGACGTTTCTTTCACAGGAGCCTGTTGAAGGGCATGAAACATCCATTACTCGCCCCAGTACTAGTGAGAGGCCTCACTTGTGCAAACTGAGGCTTGAGAGGCTGCACTTCTGCAAACTGAGGCTCGAGAGGCTCCACTCGTGCAAACTGAGGCTTGAGAGGCTGCACTTCTGCAAACTGACGCTTGGGAGGCTCCTGCACTAATGCAAACCGAGGCTTGGAAGGCTCCACTTGTGCAACCTGCGGCTTGAGAGCCTCCATTTGTGCAACCTGAGGCTTGAGAGGCTGCACTTGTCCAAACTGAGGCTTCAAGGGCTCCACTTGTGCAGACTGAGGCTTCAGAGGCTCCACCTTGGCAAACTAAGCCTTGAGAGGCTCCACTTCTGAAAATTGAGGCTTGGGAGGTTCATCTTGGCAATTCTTCCGTTAAACCCATGGACATCCTTGAATGGACTGCAGATTGCTGAGAGCCACCATGAATCACGCCTGTTCCCTGTACTTGTCGTAAGCGCTAGTGACTGATAGCATGTGAAACGATAAGAAGTAAGAAAAACGATGACCCAGTGTCGGGATAAAGGATTCATATCGAGGGTCTTATGCAACCTCAGGTTTCGATCGAAGGATGCCGACGGGTAAAAGTCTGCAGGCTGAAAAGTTTAGGTTCCAAGCTGTCGGGCTTGGCACGTAGAACCTCTCAGTTGGACCGTCTGCTCGGGCTGCGACGCTTCTCCAAGAGGTAAGGGTGATACTCTGCGAAAGGAGACCTGGCCCGTCTCAACGACGCGAGCTACAAGAGTGGGATGCGGTCGACCCAGCCCATCGAGATGACCATCGACCCGATCAAGGCCATGGAAGCTGGGTGCGAGTTTTTCGTCACGGAGGCTGAAGGCGTCCTCACTCGTGGCACAATTCCGCCCAGTTGCATCATCGGCGCGGTGGACACTACCAAGAAGGACCTTCCCCTCCATGTCGCCAAGGAACATGAAGCCACCCGCTGGGCTCCTTACCGGGCAAAGCGCGACTATGAGGAGGCCGCGTCTTCATCGTCTGCACCGCCACCAATCCAGGCGGCAACAGCTCCGAAGGCTGTGGCATCTACAAAGATGCCAAAGTCATCGCCCAAGCCCACGGCTGCGCCCATCACCAAGCTCGAGGACGCGGTCATGGACGACGACGACGACTATGCCTTTGCAAGGGTGAGCCCTCGGATGCTGTAAAGGCCGACGATGACGAAGGTGACACCACCGATGCTGGAGAAGAGGGGGCTATATCCGCTAGGGTCACACCCATGCGCCCAATGCCAGTCAATCGTGGCCAATGGAATGCTCTTCTGCCTCAGGTGCAGAGCTCCTCAGACCGACGACTGATTGAGGCACTGTTGACCTCGGATCTTCGCCACATGGGTGAAGGATGCAAGAAGAGGGGGCAAATGAGCGCAGAGGCAGCCACCATCCGTGACGCAAAGGGTCGTCGTCAGAGGGCAGCCAAGCTCAGCTACCCGTCAGTTGCCGAGCGCTTCGACAAGGACGACCAGTTTAAGGCGAGGATGATGCAGGAAGGCCGCAATATGGAGGACATGCAGAAGTTCGACTACTTGTCGTACGCAATCCTCCCCGATCCCGGACGCTCCGAGGAGCAGCATCACCTGAGGGCCGGGTCACATTACACCTCGGACTATGGCTCCCCGGCAGGCGTCGCACCGGCAAAGCTGGTCTTCTATGCCCACTGCGAAGTGGAGCCGCTGCGCACACTCCGGCTCATCGACGACGTCTCTGATGTGCCCATTGGACTGTGCTACATGGGGGCATTCCTCAATCCCCGGCTCTACTGCGAGATTGCGGCAGTCAACGCCAACGCCAGGAAGATTCGGACTTTCGACGGCGATGTCAACATCAACTCCACCAATGCCGATGACATCGCCTCCGAGCTCGCCCAGATCCTCATGGACAGCGTGGCAAGTGAAGAGCGACAGCTCGCGGCCACTGAGCGACTCGCTGAGCTGAATCGCCAGGTAGCGGCGGCACAATCCGGTTCCGAAGGGTGCTGCACGGCCTAAGGCCGAGCCCCTCTATCGTGGCTACACACAAGGTGAGTGGGATGTTACAATCGCACCCGCCGCGGCCAGTATTCGCAAGCCGAGTGGGATGCCTGGAATCGCTCCCACCGGTATTGATTACTGATTCCATTTTCGCGTATGCTTTGGACATGCAGGGCTTCCCTACGCTGTGTTTTAGAAATGCTCGCTTCGGCACAAACAAATTCCACTGATAGCCCGGGGCAACCTGGTGCCAGTGTACGATATCCGCCTTAGCTGGAGCAGCACGGCGAGGGGGGTGTAGATTTTACCCTGCCTCCACATGTACTTTTGTTGTCCTTAGCAGTAGCCTTACGCGATCACCTCGGGCTCAAGTCCCCGACGTACAAAAGAGCGTCCAGGGTTGACTTAGCGGTAACTAGCCTGTGTGTTGCTGTAACCTGTGAAACTTCACTGCCTGCACTGATGCCACCCCTTCTTGTCTCTTGTGCAGAAGTCACGCCCACAAGAGGTCGAAAAAAGCAGTAGAAGATTTAGGGGCTGGGTTCTAGGATTTCAGGCTCAAGGATTTGGGGGGGAGAGAAAAACAACGTTGGGACTCCAGAGTGCAGGGGTTAGTAGCTGCAGCAACCCCGAGCCCAAACCCAAGGCCCTAAACCCCTGTTCCGAATGCACAGCAATGATGGTCATTATCAAGAAGCTACAGTCGTGGTAGAGTAGGCAACCATTATTGTTTTGGGGAGACTGTAACTATTCCCTGCATAACCCAATATAATCCCAAAGGTTAACCGTTAATTCTCATCTCCAGGATACTAGACAAGGCAGAGAAAGATTTAGGGCTTAAGCTTTACCAGCTCCCATGGCTATCTACTGTCACGGGTGATTTGTATAGCTACCCTTCAAGATACCCTGTGAAAAAAGCCAACACAAACCCTACTATTCTAATGGCTGAAGCCCCATCAGAAACATTATAGAAACGCAATCAATCCCTTACACAATCCCTTACAAAACCTGTTGTAATTGTTGAGGCACCTACATTACATCGTTGGTCCACACGTAGTCTCGGTGAGTTTCTACTGCTGAGACCGACATCTCTGAAGCCCTACACCCCAGACTTCCGAAGGCACCGGCCCTCAAGAATTAGAACCCGATGTTTTCCCCACAGGATCATCCTCCTAGGATTGATGAAGACGTTCCCGCGAAGCCCGCCCTCACGCTGAAGGTTTTGGGGTACTCGTCCAACCAAACTCTGGAAACTCCGTGACAAAGAACAACATCCAAGAAATCCTAAACCTTAACCCCCTAAGCTTCACGAGGTATAGGCCCATGGCGATCCGATGGCCAATGTCCGCGGGAAGACTGGCGAGGGTCTCAGGGTGTCGGAGTTCCTTTAAGAATTCAAACGAGCACAAGCAAAGGCTCACAGGAGACTTCAGCATGTCAGGCAAGCGGCAAACCGCTCAGCATCTGAGAAAGAGGAGCAACCCGCTCGAAAAGGATTAGAAAGTGCGTGACGAGAGCATTTGAGAAAAAGCGGTAAACCACTTCGGAGAGATTGGAGCATTTCGAAGCACGAGCAAACCGCTCGAAACGGACTATGCAGCATCTGAGAACAGAGCATGCCGCTCGAAAGGGACTAGAGCTTTTGCTAAGCACTTTTTTACAAGTAGCAAACCGCTCGAAGAGTAGAGCTTGCAATGGAGAAACAGGAGCAAAGTGCTCGCTAGAGTATTTCAGACAGAGGCCAAAAGAGCAATCCGTTCGAAAGTGAGCATTAAAAAAGAGCAAACGATGAGCAAAAGGAGAAACCACTCGAAAAGGACGAGAGCACTTGAGACAAAGGAGCAATCTGCTTGGAAGGTACTGGAGCATTTATGGAGCAGGAGCAAACAGCTCGAAAGGGACGAGAATTTATAAACAAGGATCAATCCGCTCGAAAGGGGTTCGGGGATGTGAGAAAAAATGCCAACCGCTCGAACCAGCCATACAGCATCAGAGAAAAACGCGCGCCAGGAGAGCTTGCACAGACAGGTGCGATAGAATGGAGCAAATCGCTCGAAAAGGCATTCAAGCAAGTAACAAAAAGGAGCAGGACCAGATTTTGTGAGAATCCAGAGCAGAGAGGCAGTTGAGCACTTCAGAGAGCCATGGCGCACCGAGCATTTGAGAAGAGGTGCAAAACGCTCGAAACGGACTAGAGGTTTGTTCACAAAACCAACAACGTTCGAGAAAAAGGAGCAACCCGCCTGAAAAGCTTTAGAGTCATCAGAGTGCTTGAAACAAAGGAGCTACCTGCTCTGAGTGGATGCGAGCGTTAGCATGAACTGCACGAACATAGCCTAGAGCAAGTTGAAAAAAACGAAGCCGCTCGAAAGGGACTGCTAGAGCAATTGAAAAACAGGAACGAACCGCCTGCAAGGCAGTAATGCATTCGAGAGACAGGAGCAAACCGCTGGAAAGGGACTAATTTCAGTCCAGAGAGCAAGCCGCTCGAAAGGTACTAGAGAAAAAGTAGCAAACCTCTCGAAAAGGACTAGAGCATCGGAGAGAGAAAACTGAGAGGCCGATTGGGTCAGATAATATAGGGGCCTTAATCATAAGAATAGGGTTTCGGGGCCCATTATACTAAAATTATGATAAGGAACCCCCAAAATAGTATAGGTAACTATAAATATGGGAGTTTCCGAATATTAGGGGAAATAAGACCCTTCAAACTTCTTCGAGTTAGGAAGGCCCCTATGTTTCTTGAAGCATGCCGGAGGGCTTAGGTTTCCTCGACGGCCGACACCCATGCGACAACGACGATTCGTCGTTAGGGTTTAGGGTTTAGGGTTTGCAACCGGGGAAGCGCCAAAAACCATAAACTACTGCAAAATGCGCGTCTAATCCCATTTTGCTCGCAAACAAAACTTTTCCCAAGGGGAATTCAGCAACAAAGAGTTTAGGCGAGAAGTGTTCAGCAAAGCATGTTGCTAGGTTCAGTGGTTCAGGCTGTAGGATTGCATGCAGGTTTCCCGTGAAAGGTAAGGGTTTTGTAGCTTTGCGGAAACATTACAGACCCCAAACCCATCCTGAACCTTGAACCTCAAACCTTAAACACTAATGAATCTCCGAGACGTGAACTCTAACTGGCCTGTAGAACCTTTGAAGAGCCCTTATAGAACCCGTAGCGAGTGTCAACCTGGCAGTTAACAGAAACCCGAACGTGCAAGAACTCCTTGAGTAGTCTGGCAGCATGTTCAATAGCTGTAGAGCTCCGCCTCCACCTCCCGGCGGAACAGACATCACAACCCAAAACCCTGGGCTTTCTTAGACTTACACCAAGACCTCAACTCCCTTCACCTGAAAACCCAGGCCCGAAACTCGTAGCGCGACATCGCAAGATGTCTGCAGTTGACAAGGCTTGTTGTACCTGGCGCTTGCAGCGGCAGCTGTGCTCCCTGACTGGCCTGGATGTGTTTTTGCAATCCGGACTTGCTCGGTCTGTGTGTTCTTCTGTATGTAGACCATGAAAATTATGATGACGACGATGATGTTGTTGTTGTAGGAGTAGTTTTGCACGTCGGTGGGCGGCTGTGCGGGAGTAGGGGTGCAAACACGAGAAAAGTCGGGGGGGGGGTTCGTATCTGGAGATATTTGGAGCAGTGGTGAGTGGGCAGAACCCGCAGAAGCAGATGTGCACGCCTTGTCGCTGGTTTGATGCTGCTACCTCCAGCTATCTTCGGACGACGGGCGATAATATAGGGGCCTTACCAATTAGAATAGGGTTGTGGGGTCCGTTGTTATACTGTAAATATAACTAGACAGCCGAGTGTCCCGAAAGCGAATGACGAGCCGAGGCTAGACATACATATTTAAGAGAAAGTTGTGATATGGAGTGAATAGACATGCCGGTAAAGAACCGAAGATATATCTAATCTATATATATATATGCCTGCATGCATGCACAACAACGACGATAACGACGACGACGACAACGACAACAACAGTAGCAGCAGCAAAAACAACAACTACCACGACAAACACAACGACTACGACAACCACAACGACAAGAACAACCACGACGACAGCGACGCGACAATCACACCACCACCACCACCACCACCACGACTACTACTACTACTACTACTACTACGACTACTACTACTACTACTACTACTACTACTACTACTTCTACTTCTACTTCTACTACTTCTACTAATTCTACTACTTCTACTACTTCTACTACTACTACTACTCCTACTACTTCTACTACTTCCTTCCGTGATGCAAACGTTCGTGAACGTCTTTGCGTAGCGGCATCCGGGCATGTCTTCGGCACGGCCGTCAACAAAGACAGCTTAACCCTAACACAAGCATAAGCCTCCAAATACGTTAACACAAAAACGACGACAACGATAACGACGACGACGACGACGAAACCAAACCACCACCACCACCACCACCACGAACAACCACCACCACCCACCACCACCCACCACCAACAACTACAACAACAACGACCAAACCACAACAACCACAACCACTACGACAACGACAACGACCGCTACCACTACCGGACCCTCAAAAGCAAACCCCGGATCTCGAGCCGAGAATGGGGGTTTGCCTCGGGGGATGTTCTAGACCCCCCCCACCCCAAAAAGCAAACCCCGGTTCTCGAGCCGAGAATGGTGGTTTGCCTTGCGCGATGTTCCAAACGCCCTGTTACCCCCAAAAGCAAACCCCGGTTCTCGAGCCGAGAATGGGGGCTTGCCTCTGGCGATTCCCATACCCCTTTCCCCGAACTACCGACGAATTCCGAACTTCCCGTTCGCACCCGAATCCCAAACACCGTTCCCCCAACTACCGGCGGATTCCGAGCTTCGCGGAACTAGAGGTGCGACCGGGTAATGTACGAGGTCGCGCCCGTTCGCACCCGAATCCCAAACACCGTTCCCCGAACTATCGACGGATTCCGGACTTCGCGGCACTAGAGGTGCGACCGGTTGCAACCTCGTAATTTACGAGGTCGCACCCGTTCGCACCCGAATCCCAAACACCGTTCCCCGAACTACCGACGGATTCCGGACTTCGCGGCACTAGAGGTGCGACCGGTTGCAACCTCGTAATTTACGAGGTCGCACCCGCGCGCACCCGAATCCTAGACACCGTTGCCCGAACTACCGACGGATTCCGGACTTCGCGGCACTAGAGGTGCGACCGGTGGCAACCTCGTAATTTACGAGGTCGCACCCGTTCGCACCCGAATCCTAGACACCGTTCCCCGAACTACCGACGGATTCCGGACATCGCGGAGCTGGAGGTGCGACCTGGCGCAACCTCGTAATTTACGAGGTCGCACCCGTTCGCACCCGAATCCAAACACCGTTTCCCGAACTCGACGGATTCCGGACTTCGCGGAACTGGAGGTCGCAAAAACCCCAGCCGTAGCAACTTTTTGGAATGACATGATCCGGTGAAAAACACAATGATGCTCGATGAGGGGTCCCAAATCCGCCATCCCGCCTAACCCTGAAATGCACGAAGAAGGCAGTGATATAGGTAGCCAGTTCAAGGACCTTTACGAGGCAAAATAAGCATTTTCGGGCCACGTACGGTTCCCAAATCCGGAAGTTCACATGCAGGCTAAGTGCAGGATCCCTCGCAAAAAGCAACATAACCTCCATTTCGCCTTGAACAGCCCTTCGCAGACGAACCCAATAATCCTCGAGGAGGGTTGCCCAAAATTGACATTTTGCACGGATGCATTCAGACGAAAACCCAATAATACTCGATGAGGGTTGCCAAACGCACGTGGTTTCCGAAATCGACAAAACGAAGAAACCCAATGATGCTCGATGAGGGTTGCCAAAATTTAAAAATGGCTAAAACACACGAATTCACGATCCATTGCTATTTACGCGCAGGCGCCTCCTCCCCTTGCAATCGACCTCCAGTATACACCAATGATGCTCGAGAAGGATTGCGAATTGTGAGCTTTCCCAAAACATCCAAACTCACGATACAGCGTTTTTTACGACGTGCGCACCTCCTGCCCGGAAAACGCTCCAGAACGCAACACGCAGGATAGCCGCACGGGCCCACGCAATTCGCAGATCCTCCAAACCCCGAAGTCGCTCGCACCTCGCAAATACCGAAGAATCCTGAAAACGACATCCGCAAAACACCGTTTCCACCGAAGCTCCGGCGCATTCCGGCTACCACTCCCAAAAGCGTTCCCCTAACTACTGGCGCGATTTACACGCACCAATGCCAAAAACGGCCACTGCGCGCAGGCAAAACCCTCACTTTCTGCACGCCCGATACCACCACTTCCTCAAAACAGGCGTCCGCACACCCGTAAAGGTTGCAAACTCCAGAAACCGTCCCGAAGCGAAAGTGCCTCGGACATCGTGTTTGACGATGGATCACAGCGCCAGCCACCTGACATGCACGATCCATGTTTTTGGCGAGGGATCGTGATCAAAACGCAGGATCCATCGTAAATGACGATACGCGAGCCACTTTTTGGGGGGTCAAAGTGCACGAAACATCGCACCCACCGAGATCCACGGACCTGGGGACACATCCCCGATGGAGCCACCCCCGCTTTATAATAGATTAATTTAAAAGACAACATCTCAACTTCGACTAGTTTATATAAAACTATACTAATCGATACTATAGTTTATAAAAATCTATACTAGTCGATACTATAATCGACACTAGTATATAAACCAATACTATAATCGATACTAGAATCGATGCATTCGACGAAGACCTCCACATAAGAACCTTTCGGGAATAAGGAACCCCAAAATAGTGTGGGTAATTATTTAGGCTCCTATTCTGAAGTTGGAGCCTTGGGATTCTTGGGATGGAAAGGGTTTAGGGTTGAGGTACAGTGTTCGTAGACACTAATAAAACAACAGCAATGAGAAGAACGCTAACAGTTAATGGCAATGATGAGGTACAACAATGATAGCAGCAATAGCAAAAATATTAGTATATAACAGATAAGCAATGAATAACAAGGGTAAGAACTATGGTGATAATTGTAAGATACAGATAGTAAGTAATAGCAGTAGCAGGAAATCATTATCAGAACAAGCAGCTCAGGTTGTTGACGCTCATGGTCATCGTCGCCGTCAAAAGCTTGGATGAGTGGGATGCAGAATTTGGGTTTAGGGTTTAGGGGCGGCGGGATCTTTCAGAATTCGCAAGACATGCTTCCGTTATGATAGGCCGTTTCTACTCCTGGTACCCATTGGTCAAGAATCTCTTTGAATGTTTCAGATTCAGAAGGTGTTTGTTGGTTGTTCAAAGCGTCCTTCTCAAAGCTCGGACAAGGGGTTCCGGAAAAGGATGTTGCCTGAAGCTGTGACCGTAGCCTGAACCCTGAACCCTAAACCCTGCACTGGCTCTATATAGGCTCCTAAACCCGAAAACCCATGTAAAGTCAAACCTCAGCCCCTGAATGCTGCCGAAAGTGCTGGTGTGTGCAGGAATTCAAGGTTTCAGGGCTTGGAGATGAAGGATTTGTCGGTTTCCCAGTTCTCGGTTCAAGAAGCAGTTCAGTTGAGGGTTTAGGGGGCTTCTCAGTTCTCGGTTCAAGAGGCAGGAGTCCAAAAAACTGCGAGAGAACCGGGAAGCTGAAAGGTCTGAAGCTTGAGCCCAACAATCCTTTCCCATACCTCTACCACAGAGGCCTGAACAGTTGGCAGTAGCATCCCCTAGGGCTTCCTGATTGAATACTCATGTCTGACGGTTGATGGACAAAATCCTGCATTACCCATTATAAGGAATATACCATAATTCCCATAGTTTAGGGTCCTTAGGGTCATGCAGGATTTTGTCCATCAGCAGGATCAGGCCCAGAGTTCAGCCCTAAATCCTGTCCCTCCGTCATACCAGAGGCTCAGCAGCGGGGGTCCGCATCTCAGAACTGCTATGGGGCTCTCGGATTCGGCTTTCGGAACTCGAAATAAACCTTTCAAAAAACCTTATGGAGCCCTTTCAGCACCAAGAGGACCGGATGGAGCCCACCATGAGCTCTGAAGAAACGAGGTGAGAGTGAGCAGTTCCTTGGGGAGAGCCGGGGAGTGCCAGGATCCCCAAAAAAAAGCCGAGAAGGCCCGAAAAGCCACCCCTTTGAGAAACCCCCAAACTCTCCAGCCCAAACCCTACTTGGAGGTTCATGGGTAGTTATAAGGGTTCCTTTAAGGGTCCCTTTAAAGGGATCTATAGAGATTCTATAAGGGTATAGGGTTTAGGGTCTGCTTGGAGGTTCATGGGTAGTTATAAGTAGGGTTTTAAGTAGGGCAACTATACTTATAACCCATATTAGGAGACTTCTAGCCCGACTTATAACTACCCCTGAACCTCCAAGTGAGACCCTAGCTCAGCCTCTAATGCCTCGCTCGCAGATAAAAAGAACGAACAGGCGCGCGAGAAACCCCGAAGCTTTCAAGCAATGACCCCAGGGTTTAGGGTTTCGGGGAAAGCCCGTCAACCTAATATTCCTTTCGATCTCATCCATGTAAACTCTGAGACCGTCACGCTAAATTCATCTTACAGTACGAAGCCCGTAAGGAAAGCGATACACCAGCAAAGCCCCAGAATCCGAATCTAAACCTGAAAAGCCAACACCCGCATAAAACCCATCTTTCCTCCCCAAAAGAAGCTCTAATGCTTTGGTAGGTCTGCCTTTGACACCTCCGGGCTGCGCGGGGGCGATCGCGCACTGCCGGGTACTAAGCAGAGAAGGCACGATCGTGATTAGCATTTCGGAGTTCTTGATGGATTTGTGTACTGTGTTTACAAAGTTTCCATAGGTCTGCAGGGTTTAGAGGCTAATTACAATACGGTCTTTGGTAGGGGTTTAGGTTTAGGGGCGCGGGTCCCGAGCTCACTAGCTGCTTACGGTTGCGCACGCATCAGACTCCCAGGCGTGGCGTCGATCTTGCGCTTCAAGCTTCCGACGGGGGAGGGAGTTTAAGGCAAGGCAGCAGCTGATAAAACGACGTTCATGTCGTCATAAGCCATAAGCCCATAAATCCTAAACCCAGGTTACCTTTTGCATCCTACCCCTAATCCCCAAACCCTAAACCCAAGCTGAATGCCCAGGATCGAGCTCACACTGGAGCGCTATCGGCAGCTCGCCAGGCCTTTTCTGCACCGACATCCAGAGGTTTTTTCCACGGGTTAAGGGTTCAGGGTCCGAAGACTCGAGTTTGGAGTTACAGGGTTTAGGCTTGAGCGTGTTCAGGGGAGCTAACATCGGGCCTACCGGGGCTAAGGGGATTTTTGCGTTGGCATTTCACGGCCATAGCTGGGTGGTTCTGTTCGGGTTTAGCGACTTCATTGATGCTGACCCCAGCTCGAAGTATTTCTTCGGCTGTTAAGTCCCGTGTGGTCCAATATTGCTTCTGCGGATGGTGTGCACGGCTGATGTCTGTTGCCATTTGTCTATGCCGCTGCTGATACTGGTACGTGTGTTGCTGTCCCCATACATGTTGCTACGATCGCTACCGTTCTTCAGCTGCTACTTCTGGTCTTGGTGGTGGTGTCGTTGTGATGGCGGAGATTGTGGTGGTGCTTCCGACAAGCGGAACGGCCTGGAGGCCTGGCGGCTACTTAGGCGGGAGATGGAGCCGAAGGAGAAGGCCCGAGCGCTGGCAATGGTCAGGCAGCTGGCCAGCTGGCGGTTCGATGAGAAGACGGACCTCCACTCCCAGCTGATCCGGTACGAGGAGGCCCTGAAGACCTACGCTGTGAGCTCGGGGAAAGAGTTTCCGGAAGAGCTGGTCTTAGCAACAGTGGTCACAGGACTTCGGGAACCCCTCAGGTCGCAAGTTCAGCTGCAGATGACCTCGGAGACGAAGTTCTCAGATGTCAGGGAATGGAACGAGTCGCTGAACGCTCCGTGGGCGGCCACTTTGGGGACCAAGCTCGGCGACGGCTGATGCCAGTGCTGGTGCCGATGCCGGTGCAGGTGAGGGTGCCGATGCCGGGGCTGGTGCTGTTGGCACTTGTGGTGGCGGCTGCGGCGGTGGTGGTGGTGGTGGTGCTTGTCGCGTGCACCCTCGAAAAGGTATTGGCTTGAAGAGTCTTGTTTGCCGAGGCGCTATTGCTGGTCGCTCCCACAAGGTATGCAACCCTGAAATCTCGATATTCGAACCTTCAATCCAACGCCGCCCACCTCCGCAGACAACTTGAAGCTCTTAATGTAGGAACCTGATTAAGAAACCCTGGGCCTATACCCCCCAAAATAGTAGGATTCATGTAAGGAACCCTAATAAAGCAACTGCCATTTCCACTTTCTAACCATGCACCACCCCCTAGCACCCAAACCATAACAACCTATACCTCAACCCTAAACCCACCAAAAAACCCAACCCAATACCCACTAAAATTGATTATACAATGACAACGCCCCTGCTTTGGTCTGCTTTACAACACGCCTTGAAGGAAATTACAACAATGAAAGGAGAAATAACAAAGTTGAAAAATAAAATGAACTCTAATAGCGGCAGTGACGATGCTTCAGCATCCTTAGGGCGAAGCCGTGACGGTGAACGAAGTTCGCCCTCAGGGCGAAGTCGTGACTAAAAACATAAGTATGTTTATATAATAATGTATAGGGTAATAATTTGTGATATGAAATTTACAGTAAAGAAATTTGCCATTAAAGCCATTTTTGATTATTTCATAAACCGAATATTCATAGAGACTTTTCATTATGGGGGGCGAACCATTAACAGAAGAAGGAAAGCAAAAAGAACTAGACAATATGAAACGATACTATGGTAAATCTTTTGAATACATTGATGAATACCAGTTCAAATATGTGATGGATTTGAAAGAGGTGTGGAATGATAATGATAAAAAGGGTGGTTTTAACTTGTGCATTTATGATTTATATGATGAAGGATGCTACGATGAAGGACTTTTCTATTATATTGAAGAAATAGATTAACAAGCCCATAAGATTATATGGCTGAGTTTGAAAATCAGTATAAAGTATGTATGGAACAAATAAAACACAAAAGCAGGGACGTATCCGAAACCGATATATTATTAACGGTGATGAAAGACTTGTTACAAAAAATGGAGGAAGAAGAAGAAGAAAAGAAGGTAGAGGCAAAAAAAGAAAGGGAAATGTCTCTGCTTTAATTTTACGTCTTTACATTGTTGCCCTGTATCATTATTCTAGCGATAATTAATAGTATAAATTATATAAATATACAATATTTTTAATTATTATCAATTTCAAAGCGCTGTTGGAAGTTAATAAAAAAACATACTATTTGCGTCTTTCGCGTTGGTGCTTATGTAGAAGAACGAGTAAGGAGAAAAATTTACTGCTTGTTGATACATATCATATAGTGTTTTTGTGTCAACTAACGCGCTGTGCTCTTCTAGAAAGCTATTAACTTCATTCATATTCTTCAACCTGAATATAAACAAAGCGCTAGCATTTAAGCGTATTATTGGTGCCAGTACATTGTATGTTTGGGTAGATAGTATACACGAGATGGCGTAATGTCTTCCACGAGTAAATAAACCGTGAAGAATGCTTGAGTATCTTACAAATTGTGGGTCATCTGCGAAATCATCAACAACTATCAAGATGCTAAACAAATCCTTTTGTTTATTCTTCTTCTGAAAGCCAATGACTCTTATGCTGTGTTGCTATTAACTTCTTCAATGCTATAGGGTCAATTCTTCATAATAAACTTGTTCCTTGTCCGTATCCTCCTTCATTACATCCGTTATATTTTTCTTAACGGGCGTCCATGTGTCATCTACAGTAAAGGTTGGTGTAAAAACTGAAATCCTTTCAGATGAGTTTCGGTAGATTTTCAGTATTAGGTTTTGGATAAGAACCGTTTTGCCTCCAGTAGAAGATGCCACGCATAGCATCCTATCGGGTAATTTAGGCATCATTTCATATTTATATTTTTTTTTTAAATCGGGTATGTCTATTGGTTCTACGGTTGGGATTGTTTCGCTCATAATTATTAGTAATTAGAAAATATATGATTTGAATACATAATGAATGTCAACTATGATACTTATATTGAAACTATAAACGGTTTAGAAGTAGAAGCACAAGTAATTAAAGATAGTAGAATTAAACGATGTTGCTTTTTATCTTTTCAACTTGTAAAGGCAGCTATTATTTGCTTGAA
Source organism: Symbiodinium sp. clade A Y106 (assembly GCA_003297005.1). NCBI lineage: Eukaryota > Dinophyceae > Suessiales > Symbiodiniaceae > Symbiodinium > Symbiodinium sp. clade A. The sequence continues at coordinate 47,908 of BGNK01002201.1, forward strand.
AAATGTTAAAAAAAATCTAAGTAGTATAAATGAGCGATATATCTGATAGTGAGAAGAATAAACGGTTTTTCATGAATAGTAGTGGTATTTCTTGTTCCCCTTTTAGATGTAAAAGACCATCTTATCATAAGGAAATGAAGACAACAAAGGAAAACAACATAGTTACAACAAATGTTATGGAGGATAGGCAAAATTTGAAATTTGGTTCTACTGGACGTCATATATCACCCGATGAAAACGGGATATTCAAAACTGACGGTCAAGTCGGAAGCGTTGAAATATGCAATAATGGATGGGGACAAAATAGAATTACCCCTGAGGAATGCAAACAAAGATTAGAAGGCACTGAGACAGACATTGAAGTCATTTATTAAGAAGGACATAGATAGGTTGGCGGTTGAACTAAATGATTTGAAACTGAAAATTAGTAAGAAATTTGTACAATAGAATATAGAGTGTGTATTTCCTAAGAAAGAAAACGAATAAATGAAGAAAGATTGGCTAGAGGAACGTAGGAATATAAGAAAATACAATGCCAGGTTAGATGCAATTTTGGATGAACTAGACGAGGCAACACTAGGCGCTCGCCCGCAAGGCGACGCTTCGGCTGAAGCCTCGCGAAGCATTCGCGACTAGCACCACTACGAAGAATATAAGAAACGAGTTAAATTGTTGTTTGAGTCTTATCCGTTAGAAGAAATGTTAAAATGAAATTTAAATACTTGTTTATCTTATGTATTGACAGTGCCCCCATGGCAGTGCCCCGTGTGCTTCCATAAGCGCATCAATAGAATGTGGTAATGGTCTAGTTTTTTTGTTTCGTGCTTTTGGAAGAAGGAGAAGAAAACCCCGATAGTCCCTATGCAATGTTCTAAAGATTTATTTGAGGAATTCAAATCAATTAGAGTATTGTTTCGGTCTAACCGTGCCTACAGACTAGACTTGTTAATATAGTAAGATGGAAAAGCCGTGTGCAAGTCTTGTTGTGCAACGAAAGGTGTTGAAGAGTTTGACGGCTTTAAGACTTGCAATAGGTGCCGTGAAGCGAAAAGAAAATGTTACAAACAGAACCAGAAGGAATATAACCAAGCGAGAAGGGAGGAGAGGGCAAAGGGGAGCCAATTGTGCGAAGAATGTGGACACAAAATAAAACACGAAAACTGGGATGCCCATTTCCATTATGCGTTGCATCCGAATTCGGAACTAAATATATTGATGAAGGTTACTTAACGAAGTTAGGTAATATAAGGAAAAAGGCAAACTAAACGACGAATTACAAGCAGAGATTAAGGCAGCATACGAAAAGCAGAAAAGGGAAAATCGCAAGCGATTACACAAACAATTCCCTAATAAATTTGTTGATGAAGAGGAAACACCAGAACCGCAACCCGAACCCGAGAAACCTAAGCTCGATATTGATAAAGTATTCAATCACGTCCATCAGTTACTGATGAATGATGAGTTTTTGGAAGATTACTTTAACCTATTCGGCAGACAGAAGGATAGGAAAGTTATTGAAATTCCAGTTGATGTTGCCGAACCGAAAGCAACGACAGCAGACACCGAAAAGGCTGCATATGCTGCACTACATAGGATAATGCATTCATAAGTATAATGTATTCAATGTAGTCATAATCCTTAAGTTGTTATAGATTATAACTACACCATGGTTTTACCTTATTCCTAAACCTACTTCCTATTATAGATGTTGTATTAGAGAATACCATTTCCATTTCTAGGGTTAGGGATTTCGGGTTGGGGAATATGTTGTTTCTATGGGGGTATTGGTGTGTGGGTTTGAGGTTGGGGTTTTTCTATGTGGTGGCGGATGGTTCTTCTGGTGTTTCCATCATGTGGGTCTTAGGTCAGGTTTTTTCTATGTGGTGGTGTATGTTTCTTCTAGTGGTTCCATCTTGTGGGTATTGGGGTTGGGTTTCTTGGTGGGTTTAGGGTTGAGGTATAGGTGTTATGGTTTGGGTGCTAGGGGTGGTGCGTGGTTAGAAAATGGACATGGTAGTTCCTAACTAATAAAGGCCCCAAGGTTTCTTAATCCTACATTAGCCCACAGCCCTAAACGCCAAACGGCGAAACCTGCGCTGATCGGAACAAAACAGGGGCCTCAAAAGGTGGGATGAAGGTAGGTGGGGTAATCCCAATATAAGAGTCCTTATATAAGGGGTCCTGAATCCTACCTACCTTCATCTCACCTTTAGAGGCCTCCAAAGAAAACAGCCAGGAACGTGACGCATCGATTGGAGTCAGTGGAGCCTGGAGCTCGGGATAAAAAATTGATGAGCTGCCTTAATAATTAGAACAGGGTTCCTTTAAAGGGTTCCTTTAAACGGTCTATAGGGGATCCATAATACAGTTCTATATTAGGGGCCTTAAGAATTACCAATACTATTTTGCAGGGATTCCTTATTATAGTAAACTGGGCCCCAAAACGCTATTGGAAATTATTAAGGCCCCAATATTATCCGTGAACTCCAGCTCAAGCCACATCCGGCCAAGCAGTTGTGATATTAGCAGGTTTCAAGGGCACCGTTCTATTCACACTCTTTCTTCTGCATAAAAAAATCACTTCATTACAAAGGATTGCTATCATTGTCATGTTGGCCACTGCTCGTATTGCTGCTGCTGCTGCTGCTTCTAGGGCTTCGAGGGCTCTTTGGATGGCTTGGTGTGCAAACCCGAAATCCCATGAAAGTTTCGGTGAAGCGCTGAAAAATTCACCACATCCTTGTTCAGGGGTTTATAGGTCTTTGTTAAGTAACGGGCAACTCTATGGCGCGGTTTCTCCAGGGCATAGGTTGTTTATAGAAGACAACTTGCCTTCTCGATTTTCCTAGACCGCATGACATATAAAATCCTCCAATCGGCATCCTGTTGCAAATGTTTGGGGGGTGGCGTAATATGGTTGTTTGAACTCTGTCTGAATAGTTCGTAACCGCAATTTTCTATCGTCTCTGTCCGCTTCTGCGATAACATACCCCAAAGCCCTATTCTCTGTGTCAAGGCCACCATATCAAACCATACGCTTCGCTTCGAGCCATGGCCCGAACATCTTTCCTGAACTTTGACCCCTCGGGCCGACGATCCTTCTGTTCCCCAGTGCACTAGTTATGTCATAGAGGTATTGGGAGTTTCCGAAAATTAGGGGTACGTACCTATTTGGGGGGTACGTACCTTATTTGGGGGTCCTTATAATAAGGATCCTATTATCTAGAGTAGTATATTAGGGTCCCCTATTTTCGGAATCTACCGTATAAGTACCTAGGATCCCTTTTCGGGTACCTGTAACTCTGCCACTCCGCAAATCGATTCATTATTCAACCCCCCCACAAGGCTCCAGACCTTGTACACCGAGCTTGCCAACAAAGCTTCAACCCTCAAACAAGAGTTCGTTACCGTAGCACAAAAGGTCTGAAGAACAGTAGTATAGCAGTGCACTTCCTACGTACCTATGCTGTAATATTGCCCAACACCCTATTGAAAGTATGCACCTATATTATTGTATTGTACTAGATGCAAAGACCACAGGCAGCGGAACAACCACCTGAGCAAACATGAGTCGCACTGTAGAGCTTGGGTTCAACATAGGCCCCTTGATCATTATAATAGGGTGTTCTTCGGCATGCTTTTAATCGAACTTGCACCAAACTAATAGGTGGATTGCAACGAAAAACTTCCACAAAGTAATCAGGCCCGTGTAGCAGGGCTGTAGGAGATTGCAACAACGCTCGTCGATGAAAAACTTCAGCAGGGCAGTTCCGTTCAGAACACCACAAAGCTATCAGGCCTCCTCGTTAGTGGCCGTACGTTTGAGTGAAGTCGTAGCAGGCCGTGTCATCAGGGCTTAATTAATTTCAGACGAAATTTAAGATCCTGAACTTTGGGGCTAAAGCAGGATCCAACAAGAGGATGTTGGGGTTTCAGTTGGTGTTTGGATTCGGGTTTGAACCGAATGGCTTCGCCGGCAGGGTTTTAGGGGTCTACGATCGAGGAGCAAGCTCAACCCTAAACTATCCTAAACAAAATTTCAAGAGTGGTCACGCACTATAAAAGCTGTAAAACCTTAGGCACAGCTCCTTATAAGCCCTTTCACTGATGTAGGGACCTTTCCTGTTGGAATAGGTACTTGACAACATTAGCTATATTATCATATATGTGGTAATTCGTACAGGGGCCGTAAGGGATAAGGACAAAAGGACATCTACTGCTTGCGCTTCGTGGGAGTATCGGGCTTACCCAAGGTGCGTTTTCTCAAGCAACCTGTTACACCCATCGAAAAGGCCGTAATATAGCGGTCGGAATAACCGGTACTAGCATCCCTTCCTCGTCCCGAAACATAATCGTAGTATAATGCACCCCAAAACTGTTCTACGTACTGAGGCTTACTCTGACCGTATATTACCAGGTAAAGCGTTTACAAGACCTGTGTGCAACCTTTAACCTGGAGCTGCCTTGCTAGTCTTGGGGCTTACATAGGAGCTTCCGCAAATAGCAGACCCTAATATAGTACTAGAAATAGTGGGATCCCTATTACCCAAAATACAATACCCCTTACTTTCGGAAACTGACACATGGGTAAAGGTTTCGTATCCTCTTGCACCTACATTAGCTTTGCCGCGAGCTTTGTAGCCTCTATGCATACCTTCCACGACAGACCTGGCATATGATCTCCATAGACGACGTACCAAGCCCCAAATTTGGCCTTAAATCCCAAAACCCCAAAGATCTGCAGGGTTTGGTGGGAAAAGCATAGCATGATCGCAGCTCCAATGATGAGGGAAGAACATCCCACTTTTACTGAGGCAAAATCCCGAAACTAAACCCAAGAGCCCCAAAAGCCCCATACAAGCACTTGAGACCCATACGGTTGATAATATAAATCCTGCATTACACACATGGAGGAATATACCAGAATTCCTATAGTCTAGGGTCATTAGGGTAATGCAGAATTTATATCATCAACCGACAAAACTTGAAGCCATTGTTCAGACCGCTGTTCCAACCACAATCCTCAAGCCCTTCTCCCACGTCCCTAGGGCTTAGGGCTTAGGGTTTAGCCCTCAATCCCAGCTTTTCGAGGCGCGCCGTGCTTGAGCTTCGAACACTCAAGTCTCGGCAAGCAACACCGAAGCTGGTGGCAAAGAGCCCTGGCCCTCCCGGCCCGAGTTCGAGGGTTTCTACAGTTCTACGAGGTGTACAAGATGTCTACTATAAGGAGTCTTTTGGGGGATTGGGGATATAGGGCTTGGGGGGAGAGGGGGTGGTTGCAGGGTTTGGGCTTTCATGGAGGGGTGTTTAGGGCTTGAGGTCATCGGGTAAGTTAGGGGTCTATCTCAGTGTTCTTGTAGCTTCTGTTTATGGGGCTTCTTATAGTGTAGGGCTGGTTCAGACCTGTACGGCCGGTAGGGCTTCGAGTCCTTACATTCTTATATTGTGTCTACTCGCCGGGGTCTCGGGGAGTTTAAGTGCAATGAAGCCCTGCTTAGGCCCAGCTCCCCTTAAACGAACATCAACATCTTCCCCGAAGTCTGTCAACCCTCAGCAGTCTGTCAACCCTAAGCAGCCCTGCAAGCATCTGCAAGCCGATACATCCGGCAAGTGCCAAATATTTGTTGCAGGCACCGAGACGCAAGAAACCACAGCTGCACCGGCCGAGGCCTGGGACGCACGGGATGAAGGATTCTCATGTTGAGAATTGCCCTGCTCAGGATTTCGGCGTTAGAGAGTTCGGTGGTGCTCATGGCAGTGCTGCCGAAAAGCAAGGGGTAGGATCATGACGATGATGTAGATGGTGTTGGCGACAGCGATCGTATCATCATTGCTACTGTCACTGTCAACACCTTGCCTCTCGTCTGCAGTAGCCTTACGGTTGCATACGAATGCCATGAATGTCTGTTGTCATTGCTTTGTCGCTGGCAGTCATGAAAGTTTAAGGAGTAACAGCATTTAATGTGTGATTTGTAGCAGTATCGTTGTATGTATTGTTTGTGGCAGTGGATTAGTAGTGGTGGTCGCAGCGGCGGTGGTAGTCGTAGTCCTCGTCCTAGTCGTTGTAGTAGCAGCAGTAGGATTTACTCGTATACTTGGAGGTTAATGGATAGTCATAAGTGGGGTTTTAAGTCCCCTAATATGGGTTATAAGCATAGTTACCCTACTTATCACCCCACTTATAACGACCCATGAACCTCCAAGTATACTAGTACGAGAGCCGTGGTCCAAGTGGTGGTGGCGGTAGCAGTCTTCAAGATGCCTCGTCGTGGTTGTAGTAGGCCTCCCCGGCATTCTTAAACCCACCATGTACTGAACCCTACAGACCCAAAGCCCCCGAACCCAAATACCTCAAGCCCTGAACGCTAGAAACAGGCGCTTCAAAGAAACATGTTTTAGTATGCTACAGTCTTAGTGATGAGCGGAGAATTCAGATTTGAAAAGCTTGGTCAGCAGCCCAGACTCCCCAAACCACACCAAACCCCTAAACTGAAAACCCCGTATAGAACTCTTTTAAAATCCTTGTTGGCCGCTTGTTAAAGCCCTGACAGATGGAGCCCTGTAGTAGAAACATGTAGAAGCCCTTCTGGAACTCATACAGGATCTATACCCGAAACCCTAAACCCTTCTAAAACTCGTACAAGATCTATACACAAGCCCCCTTTGGAAGCTTGGGCGTGTCGGGGTTTCGTTCCCAGGACGTGAGCCAGGGAGCTTCAGAGACCGAGTCAGCGCCGGGAACTTGCGGAAAATGGTAGGTGTCGGTGTTTCGGGCGTTTTTTTGGTTTAAGGCTCAGAGATTCGAGTTTAAAACTTATGTAGGGTTTAGGGGTTTATGGATTCAAGAACAAGGCATGTCTCTGCATTGCTCTACATTCCTCTATCTTTCTCCGCTGCACCTGTGTTTATATCTATGTCGCATCTATATCGATGCTTGTATCTTTATATGTCTATCTATACCTATAGCGCATGGGTTGGTCAATATAGTTCGTAATGGTTGGAAATTAAGGGTTTTGCTTGTCTGGATGGCCTTGCATGGACGTTTTACGAAGGGGTTGCATAAACGCTGCATTGAGTGTCTCTGATGGCGTTCATGGTTCAGCACATTTGGTCCCTGATGCACGTCCTTGGGTTGACCTTCGTGAGAGACTCTGAAGCTACAGGGCTTGCGCCCGTAAGCTTCCCGAAAGCCCTCCTGCCCCAGCCCTACTTGGAGGTTCAGGGGTAGTTATAAGTGGGGTTATAAGTCCCCTAATTTGGGTTATAAGTATATTTGCCCTACATATAACCCTACTTAACTACCCTAAACCCTAAACCCTATAGAACCCTTAAAGGAACCCTATAGACCCCTTAGAACCCTACTTATAAACCCATGAACCTCCAAGTAATATGGATCTGGGGAGAAGGAACGGAGCGCAGCGAGCCACGAAATCCGAAGCCTCAGCGCGAAAGCCTTGCAAAGACCCTTACAGGGACCTCCTAAACCCTAAACCCCAAACCGAAAGCCCGAAACCCTTAAACACTATAATATAGACGCCTTGATAACTACCTATACTATTTGGGGGGTTCCTGATTATAATTATACCATAATATACCCCGAAACCCTATTCCAACTATTAAGGCCCCTATATTATAGAACTCTACTATAGATCCAACCCGTTCAAGAACCCTTAGTAAAGGAACTTCTAATTCTTGAGGCCCCGACCCAGAGACTCCAGTATCCCTTAACTATTAAGGAATATACCTTACATCATATTGGGGATCCTACTATAGTTTAAGGTATATTCCTTCATTAAGGGATATTGGAGTCTCTGAGTAAAGATGTCCGAGGTTTAGGGTTTAGGGTTTACCCATAGGCCCCAAAGTAGTTCCTTTTTGGGATTACCTTATAGAATTCTAAGTATGAACCCCAAAAAGGAACTACTCTGGGGCCTATGGGTTGAGGATGTCCCCCTCCCTAAACCCTAAACCCTAAACCGCCCCCGAACCGGAGGCCCGAACCGGTCTTTCAGTTTCCCAACGACGAGGATCCAGATGAGCCGGGAACCTCGGGGGGTTTCCCAGGGTTAGGACCCTAAGGGTTACTAGGTAGGGCTTTGGGAGATTTTATATTTTCCCTTATTGGGCTTGGCTTAAGAGGATCTTATATACTAATATTTTTCAACAGCTTTAAAAGCCCCACCTAGGGTTAGGGTTTAGGGTTTAGGCCCAAGGGTTCCAAAACGGGTCCTGATAAGGATTCCATACTGGGTTTTTTCTCGGGGTTTCATGATTCAATATAGGGCCTGAAGGAGCTGGCAGTATGCGTTCCTTGCATGTCTAATGCGTTTTGCAGTTTCGAAGTTCTGAAATGTTGGCCACACGATTTGCAACGACTTCGGAAAGGACAGGGTCGGCATGCAAACTGCGTAGTAGACAGTTGAGACGAATCGCTGAACCTGAGCCCTTAAGTTCCGAAACCGCAAAGCTTTAAACGTCTGCAGGACCACAAAACGAATTCCCGATTGTCCCTCCTTCTATCTCCCAAAACCTGCATGACAAAAAGACGAGGCCGTGGTGTGGTTTAGCATGTTGGGTATTGCGTAGGCATCAGAACATTTGGAGTTGGGGTCTGCGGCAAGAGATCTGGGGTTAACACAGAGGTTTGAATATTTCGCAAATTTTTGCCCTTAGGGTCCGCAATGTAGGTATGCTATAATATACCGCAGCAGCACGCCCTTCTAATTATCAAGGTCCCCATGAAACCAATGGAAGCCTTATGAAACCCCGTATCTAACCATACCTGTACAAGCCTTCTACAACACTGTAAACCCCAATTCTACTTCGTCATGGGTCCTACTTGCAGGATCAGGGGGGGAGTAGCAAGTCATTTGCAGTTCTGCCTAGTTATAACCCAAGTAAGAGATTATGAGCTTACCTTCCAAGTCCCCAGATCCTTTACTTGCAGGTTCAGGGGTAGTTATAAGTGGGGTTATAAGTCCCCCAATCTGGGTTATAAGTATAGCTATCCTACTTATAACCCTACTTAACTACCCCTAAACCCAAAACCCTATAGAACCCTTAACTTAATGGAACCCTATAGACCCCTTATATCCCTACTTATAACTACCCATGAACCTCCTTTAAAGGGGAGCCTATTACAGAACCCTAGAGTACCCTGAAGGGGGATCCTATTATAGAACCCTGTAGCTCCTTGAAGGGTTCCTATAAGGCTCCCTACTTATAACTACCCATGAACCTCCAAGTAATGTCGGCCCAGTCGCAAGGACCGACGAAGAGCGCGCAGCTCGACGGGAGGCCTTGCAGCAAAACCTTCAGGGTGTTGCAAGGGTTTCTTAGAGAGGGTTAGGGATCTGTGTTAAGTTATCATAGTGGGGATCTATGGTTCGTAAACAACAAAAAGCTGTAAGGACAGTTGTTCTAGGATTGTAGGGTTTGCAAAGTTTCCTTCGGTCTGATGTCCGCCGTTGACTGGCTGTTTCACGTCTTCCGATTGTTCAGTCTTGAATGGTCGTTTGCCCCCTTACGTTGCGGATGGCTACCATACGGAGCTCGAACATAGATTTACGACTAACTCTTGATCAGCGTGTGCACGCATAAGGCTGCTTTGGAAAGTTGGCGAATGTATACGTGCAGATAGGTACATGGTAAATAATATATGATGTTTGTTTTCACACACCTTCTCATCCAGGATTTTTCCTTTCTGCTGATAAACCAGGCTGCAATAGATCCCAAATAAAACCCGTCTAGAACCCTCAAAGGAGCCTTATAGCACTCCACGCTTGTCCTGTAGGCCGAAGAGAAACTGCAGAAGAGCTTGATCCTCTTCGAGGAGTCAACGGGAAAGTGCGCAAGCCGGCCTTTGAGCAGTTGAAAACTCAGCTCCCGGGATTTATGGTACGAGTTTAGGGTGTTTTCAAGCAAAGGGAGTGTGGGTCTAGCAAAGTGGGGGCTTACGGTGTGGTTGCAACCGCAATTTCTCAGCCCTGTCCAGGGGATGCAGGGTTCAGGTTTAGCAAGTACAGCTCTCGCAGTAGTCATTAGGTAGGTTTAGGTCTGCCGTATGGGGTTTTACGTAGAAAGATTGTGAGCAAGAAACATTCGGATTGTAAGCAGGCGCATGCGATTACTGCTATCGGAAGTGTCACGACCGTCAGCGTTGCTGGCCACGAGACGGCAGGGAAATTTCTGGAAGAACTGAACAAGGTCAACGAGCAAAAGAAAGAGTGTTTCCCTAGTTCAACGATCATAGTGTGCACCGGGGCATCCGCATGGTTCCGGGCGATGTTTAAGAGTTTCAGAGAAGTCGGCATCCCTAAGAAAAGCCTAAGCCATAGGATCCTAAGTATAGAGAAGTTTAAGCTTCAAGAAAGCCACTTGCAACAGAAGCCCCTAAGCCCCATACCCTAAACCTAAACCCTAAACTGTTAAACCCCTTATGAAAGGAAACATAACCTACCCCAAAAGCCCTCAAGCGAAGCTCCTTGTTTGAGGTACCGCCGCTACCGGGGCGACTTCAAGTGCGGCAGCAGGGTGCCTCTTCTGCCCGATGGTGAGGCCACTTCGGGTTAATGTAGGGGCCTTACTAAGTAGGTTCCTTTCAGGGTTCGTAAAGGGTTTCTATAAGTGTTGTTGTAGAGGTACTAGACAATAGAAGAAAGTTAGAAATCAGAATGGTTTTGGGAGGATTCCAGAGTATAGCTATATTCAGGGACCCTAACGAATACGATTCTAAGTCCAAGTGTTACGGCCTATACGGGATTTCTTAGCCACAACATTAGAGTTTCGGGTGCCAGTGCAGTTTAAGCAGGGTTTTGGGAACCCGTATGCAGGTCCTATGCGTTCGCAGATGTTGTGCTCATCATCATACAAATCCAATCCTCCGAACAAGGATGCTTTCATAAGCCATGTATAATCTCGCCTAGAAGGTCCTCAGCCGAGCATTCCCTGCCTGAAAACCGAAGGAAGTCAAGGCGTGCGGATCGTTTCCCAACCACGGTCTGGGAGGTACATGTAGGGTTACGAAGGTAGCCGTTTCCTCTGGAATCTGATCTGCCCAGAACTCTCTGATCGTCTGCCTATGAAGCGCTTTTCTGTTCATCTAATCCATCCGTCCTGCTGTCCACATAATTATCACGTCATCCAGCTAACCGTCTTCGCCACCGTGTGCCTACGACGGAGTTGTGAGCATACAAGCCTCCTACTGCTACCACTGCCACTGCCACTGCGAGCAGCGCCATCGCCACAGCGACAACCATCACCAACACGACCACCACCAGCCACCAGCACCACCACCTACGCCGGCTTCTGCCACCGCGACTTCTGCTACTGCTACCTACCCCTGCCTCTGCCGCTGCCCCTACCCCTCCTACTCCTACTCGCACTCCTGCTCCTCCTCCTACTACTACTGCTACTACTACTACTACTACTACTACTACTACTACTACTACTGCTACTACTGCTACTACTACGACGACGACCACGACACTACTGTACTGCTTCTGCCACTACCAGGCGACGATTGCAAATTAGTGAGAGCTGTCACCATCACAGGCCAGAAGCATAACAGCAGCAACAGTATCAACACCGCTACCGTCAGCATAACAAACAGCAAGCACAACAACCGTCACAATCTTCTTCTTCACCATCATAATCCTAGTCATCATGGTGAGGTCATGAATGTGTATGGGCAGTTGGCTCCAGCGAGCTTGCGGCTGCCACATCATGACTTTACCATACAATGAAGCTTTAGGAATTGGTTGTTGGGGTGCATAGAGACTGTACAGTTGCAACAGATTATGTACTGCATTCATAGACACAGATGCTTCTGAGATGCAAATGCAGACGTATCTGCATTTACACATAGACATAGACATATGCATATATATATATAGACTGATACACACGCGCATGAATCGTAGACGAATTTATATTATATTATATATATATATATATATATATCCGTGTACATCTAGGTATGTGTGTATGTGTATATATATATACAGATCTACACACATATGCACATACCCTACATAAGCCAACTTGAAGCTGTAAATTTGTTTGCAACCACGCCAAGCACCAAAGCAACGAAGCCGATATCATTTACAGAATGGCACCGCTCAGTTCGGAAAGTCAGGCCCCGCTTTTTGCTGGGAGGGTACTTGGAGGTTCAGGGGTTGTTATAAGTGGGGTAAAAGGCCCCCAATATGGGTTATAAGTATAGTTACCCTACTTATAACCCCAGTTATAACTACCCATGAACCTCCAAGTGGGGGGTGAGGGGACGGGGAGCTGAATGCATTGAGGTCTCAAAGCTTGAGTTGCTTTGTGGCCGAAGCAAAGGACAGAAAGGATCGTGATTCTGAGATTTTGGTTCATCTTCTACGATAATTGTGTCTCGGACCTGAAGGCATAGTTTTCCTGATTGCTGGGTTGCCCTGTCGTAAACTTCTTTCGCTAGGAATCCGAAGAACCTTAAAGCATCCCACAGCATCTACAGTGGCCCACGATGGAAAAGAAATTCAGACTTAGTGGTGCCAGGATTTGGTTTAGGGTCCATCATCCGTAGTGAAAAGAAATCCCCACTCTCCACACATCTGTGCCGGAGCAGAGCCCTAAACGTAAAAAACGCCAACCCTACAGCGCACACCCAAAACCCCAAGCCCTGATAAAGTGCTTTAGACAAGTGTGTCGGCTGTCGGAAGGCATCCAAAGCAGATGACGGCAGCAAGAATTTGTGCATACAGGCCAGGATCCGGTTCCAGCAAAGCCCTATGACCCTATGGTTTACCATGATTTACCCTAAGCCTTCGACCGTCCCTGACCCTAAACCTGCGACCACATCGCCACGAAGCTTTTCCAACTATTGAGAGATCTCTGCATCATGGAGATGTTGACCTGCCTTTATCTTTTATCGGCCTGCAATGCATCTCACTCCCTAAACCTTCGTCCCAAAACCTAAGCCCCAAGCCCTGCTCCTTTGTCCTTGAATCCGAACCTTAACCCGGAAGCCCTAAACCCTAATCCCCAAACCCTGAAGTCTAGCTTTTTGATGACGCGCCAGCCCAGAAACTTGCTCTCAATTTGCAAATCTTCTAAACAGTCAAAGCCCGCAAACACAAAACGCAGCACCCTAAAGCACCAAACTGGAACTTGCCCGTTCGCCTTCAATCCGAGACCTTAGCCATGAGTCCCTCAACCCGGAAGCCCCGAAGATCCACTAGGGATTTGATGTACCGAAATCCGAAATACATGCCTTGACTCCGCAACTTAGCTGTAACATAATATCCATCCTTTGCACGGTTTTGCCTACTTATCTTTTCTAGTTTAAGATGTCCTTTGGTGGTGGGGAAGTAGTGTTACTGGGCACGAGGATGAAGTTTTTGGAGAAGCGCGTCAGATCTAAACAACGGTTTCCGTGTTTCTGGGAGAGTCGGGAGCTTACAGACGTTGATTCGGTTGATAAAATAAACCCTGCATTACCTAGGTGACCCTAGACAATGGGAACTATGGTATATTCCTTATTATTGGTAATGCAACATTTGTATCATCAATCGTTGCAGCTTGTGGCTGGTTGGGCCGTGCGAAGCCCCAACCTGAAACCTTACAGCCTAAACTTCAAACCTTCGCAACCTCAGAGCTCTACACCCCGAACCCTCACATGGCCAGGTCGCCATGCTCAGTGGCAAGTGTGTTTTTATCAATGCGCCGCTCTGCTGGCATCCTGCCCCAAACCCAACCACTCGCAGCTGAGGAAACGGGGTCCGGACCGACAAGTGTGTAGGTTTGCAGACTACAGGTCTAGAGTTATGCTGGTCCTTGCAGTTCCTTGATGCTTGTAACTAATTCTACGTACAATTTATTACATTATAGTATTATAGTATATGATATGATGTCATCTTATATGATCTGATATTTATTATATTATATTGTAGTCTCCAAGCTCTATGTCTGATCATCCTACCGTTGACAGCAACCCCCTTCACTTTGTAGCCTTCGGGTTTCCGGTACCAAGAAAGCACAAACGCAATGTACTGAGAAAAACCACCCGGCCCCTACAAGAACATTAGAATACCCCCAAATCCCTATTCTAATGCAAAAGGCCCCTATATTGGGTTAATGTTTAGACTTGGGGTCAACTTGCATTACTTGGCCTTGCAGGTACAAGTACGTTCTTTGACGTCAGGGGAGATCATGCCTTCGCTCTTCTCAGTCCTTTATCCGCTCAATTTACATTTCGACTCGAACGACCGTTGAATCTATCTGCAGACCGGCATCCCTCAATTACAGCATCGGCATGAACGCAGGAATCGGAGCCTCACATAGTTCAAGAGATACACCCTTGAGTCTTGAGCTATCCTGGCCCTCTTTTTATGGTTTACTAAACCCTAAACCCTCTTACTATGGTACTATGGTCTTATTATGGTTTACGGCATACTCCTCATGCGGCAGGGCCACATAAGCTCTGAGAGCCTCCAAGCCCCGAGCCGGGATTTGACAAAGAACTTAGTTAATTCCACCAGAAGGCGGACAACCTAGTTTTCGCCTATAAATGTGAACACATACACATTATGTACATATTAGTATATATATATATGCATATATACACATATATGTATATATGTACATGTATGTATATATATATATACATACATACAAACCTATACATATCTATGTATGCCGACCTATCTATCTGCCTACCGGCCTTTCGATCCTTCTCAGTAGTGCGACATACCTTCAGTTCCTGAACCCCTATGGCAGCTTCTGGAATAGGGGACGCTACTAGGGCACCTAAAGACATCTGGGAGTTTCCGAAAATAGGGGACCCTAAAATAGTACCCTAAATAGTAGGATCCTTTTTCTAAGGACCCCAAAATCAGGTACTCCTTATCGCAAACTCCCATATCCCCTTCCTCCAGGTAGTTACAGGTAGGGTTATAAGTAGGGTAACTATACCTATAACCCATATTAGGGGACTTATAACCCCACTTATATCGTTCGGGGTTTCGGTTGCTCCAGGTCTGCAACATCCCGCATTCACGAGCTCAGGCAGCGTGCACAGCAGGACTTCGCCGGTTCGTTTGTAGAGTTACTGGTCACTTCAGGGATATTCTAGGGCCACCGGGTTTTCATAAACTTTACCGACTGTTCTGATTCTGCAGCAGTTGTGTCATGGTAAGGTTGTTTTAGATCTAGTCTTCCGGGCCTGCAGGAGGCTCTATAGACACTTAAAAAGGGTTTAGAGCCCTGCACTCTTTGAAGGAAGGTCTGCTTCGAGTTTAGCGAGGCTCACGCGATGTGTTTCGGCCGGTTGCCGTGGCTTGGGTAGCGCTGATGGTGGCAGCAGTGGCGGCGGTGGTAGTGGCGTGTGGTGACGACACAAGGCACGAGGAGGAGGGGAGGGAGGAGGAGGAAGACGATGCTGAGGGGGGTAATCACGATCTGGATCACGAAGTTCATGACGATGTCGACGAAGGCGGTGGCGATGACAAAGGTGATGATGAGGATGATGATGTTGATGGTGGTGGCTGTTGCTTTGTCTGGTGACCATGATGGTGTCGAACAGGATGATGATTATGATGATGACGGTGATGGTGATGGTGATCATGATGCTGATGGTAGTGATGATGGTGGTGGTGATGGTGACGTTTTGGACTGGCCGTGCAGTATCATGACTTGTCTCTTCGACAGGTGTTCGACAAGCACGATGTTTTCTAGCCCCTGCAGGCTGACAGTTCTGATGGAATCGCCCCAGGAGTCAGGCCGTAAGTTTGAAAAAGCACCACAGAAGTCAGGCCGTACATTTGAAACTAAAGACATGGCCATTCAAACGACAGCGACCTTCGCCTCAATCCTGAACTCTGCATTGTCGTAGTCGACAGGAATTGCGAGTGCGGCTCCAGTCCTTGGCTGCAGGCTCGTGAGGGTGACTATCAGCACAACTTTCGGTCTCCTCATACTTGTCTTGAAAGCCTGAACGTGAAACCATGAGGTCCTCCACGTGTGGCTGCTTCATCTACCGTGATTCAAGAGTGCAGGCTTCAATGTCAGACACACGGTGGACCAACATGCCGTGCCGGAAGAACTCTAAACCTTCAAATCCAGTTCTGACGTGCCTAACCTTGATATATATATATATAATTATTATTCTTATAATTATTATTATATGATATATATATATATATAGATCTGTAAGCCTTGACCAGAGACTCCAAGCTCTCAAAGCGGGAGCTCGGGCGTTGGTCGAAAGGCCCTTGGAAACCCAGTAGTAGGAATGACACCAACCATAAGACTTGACCCGGAAAGTGCATCAAGTGCAAATAACGAGTGATACTATTTTTCAGTTGGGGTTCTTCGTTGTAACTTTCGTTTAATATACCGCAAAACCAACCTCAATCAGGGCATCGTTTTGTGAAGGAATCCCCAGTTGCCAGGGAGACTCGAGTTTACTTCCTAGCGGTTTAGGGTTTAGGCGTTTAGGGGTTAGGGTTTAGGGGTTCAGGGTTTCAGGGTTTAGGGTTCAGGGTATCCCAGATCTCTAAATCGGAACATCTCGAAATCCTCGCGAATGGGCTTCAGAGTGGCTTTTCCAGCCTTGAAGCCTAAACACCAAACGCGACGCCTCAACCCCCTCCTGTCAGAGAAGCAGCGTCGAAGACTTTAGTTAACCTGCACTCTATAGAGCCGGTTTTTCAATCCCATAGTACAGAGAGCTTTCACGGCTAAACCATATTCCAAGTTACTCTGAGTCGTCTTAAAACCTCACAAACTCCTTGCTAACACCTATATAGGCCAAAATCCAAAGCTCCGGTAGGACCGTTCCAGCAGCCCTTTTTCGAAGCCTTTGTAGTAACGCTTGAAGGACCCCTTTATAGCCACCCTTTCAGGACCCTTGAAAAGTCTCCCTCAAAGCTACCCTTTAGGGAACCCTTTATGGCAAGCCGCTAAGGAGCTCTTCAAAGAACCCTGTGTAACCGCCGCGACCCTTTTAGGAACCCTTATGGTAACCCTTTACTGTAGTGGCCATTTAGTGAGCCCTTTATTTCTTTTGCATTTGGGGAGCCGTGTGAGAAAGCCCAAACTGGGGGGTTTCCGAAAATTAGGGGTACCTTACTTTGGGGTTCTTATTATAATAAGGGTTCGCCCTAAACCCTAAACCCTAAATGTTGTTTTGGGTGCTATAGTCGGGTCCCGAATATTCGGAAACTCCCAAGTCGACAAGTCCAAAAGAGGTGGGAGCCTCCTCAAAGGCTCGGAGACCCTGGAGGAAGCGGGCCTCGAGGACATGCGTTTTTTTGAGTCGGAGGCTTTTGGAAGGCGATTGTAAAGTGTAGGGTAAAAAAATAAAATAATGTTGAAGGTTTTTGGTTAAGGACGGTTTCGGGCTGACGGTTTCAGTTAGAGAGTTTAAAATGTGGGGCTCAGGGTTTAAAGTGTGGGGTGTAGAGTCGTTTGTTGCATTGTTTTGTGGGAATTCTAGACGGGCTTCTCTTCTAGACGGGCTCTCAGGTGTTGGGTTGTGAGGATGGGCTTCAGACTAGCTTTTACAGGGTTCTAAGGTAGTCTAAACGGCGGGTTCATGGAGGCTTTCCAGAGTTTGCGCATGACCCTAAAAATGAAACTCACTTACAAACACTGCACGGATACATACACTCCGTTAAACCCCGAAACCCTCAACCCCCATGCTTTGACCCGACATGAGAGCACAACCCGGCCTAAGCCCTAGAACCTGAGGCCCTGCAACCTCATCCTCAGCCCTCAACCCTCTAAAGCCGTAAACCCGGACCCCTCCTCAGGGCTCCTTTCTATAGATAAGTATAGTATACCCCAAAGCCCTAGTCTAACTATTCAGGCCTTCATATAACAGAACCCTTCAACGGAACCCTAACAGGATCCCTGTTCCAATTATTGAGGCCCCTATATTAGTTTGGTCATGCGTCTTGCGCTTGCCGGCCACGAGGCCGGCGTCAAAGAGTCCGAGATCAAGAGTCTCAAAGCACAGATTGCTCAGTTGCGGCAAGAGACACTACAGCGCAATATGGTGCATTATGGTAGGCTGTAGTATACCATACAGACAGAGAACAATGTCACAGGCGCTCACCCAGAGCAATCTCAACATCATCAGCTGGCGAACGAGGCCGCCCGGCAGACTCAGGGGAGACGAGAGAACGCGAAACTCGAAAAGGAGGCGCAATCCTACGAGAGAGCCTGGACAGAGTACATGGTGCGCTTGTCGCAGCTGATCGAAGAGCAGATGTCCGATTGGCAGAAGCATATGGGAGTTTCCGGAAACAGGGGGTACCTTATTTTGGGGTCCTTATAATAAGGATCCTACTATTTAGGGTATTATATTAGGGTCCCCTATTTTCGGAAACTCCCATATCGATGCCAGGCGGGCTGCATTAGCCTGGCCTCTTGGCAAGCGCAGCTGAGCGAGGCCACGGCATAGCTCGCGGCTTCAACAGGCCCCATCGTCCTCGACGGAGATGGAGCTGGAGGCTTTGCCGGCTCGTTGACGCGCCTTTGCCAAACCGTGTGCCCGGGCCTGTCTTCCTAAACCCTTACAGAACACCTATAATAGTCGCACAGTAGCCGTCGTAGGACCTGTCTGGTAGCCTGCACGTTCAAGCCATTTCAGCAGGGGTTTAGGGTTTTAGGGTTTGGGGGTGCCGAGGGCTTAGGGCTTGGGGATTGCACGTTTTGGGCTTGGGGTCTAGGGTTTACAGCATGTTCAGCCTCTCCTAAACTTGATGAATGTGCTCAAATCTGCATCCCTAGCCCTGTGCTTCAACGCCTAGGGCCTAAAACCTCAACCCTAAGACTTTAAGGGAAGAGCGGAATGAGCAAAGCCCTGAGCCCTGAACCCTACCTTAACCCCTAAACCTTGCTTGGAGGTTCATGGGTAGTTATAAGTAGGGGAACTATACTTATCACCCACTTTAGGAGACTTGTAACCCCACTTATAACTACCCCTGAACCCTAAGTGTATGTAGGATGGCGACCTGGTGGCAGCTACGGCACGGCCCTCCGCGAATTTCATCCACCGCCGCTCTCGAACCTTGGTTGAGATCTAGGACTGTAGGAAGTTTTAGGGTTAAGGATTTAGGGTTGGGATTGAAGTTCTAGAGCTTAGGGAGTTTTGGGGTTTAGGAGTTAGGACCTCTGGGGGGTTTGGTATGGAGACTTGATCGGTTGAAGCAGAGCTTCCCAGGAAGTGTGCGCCTTTAAGGTCGGGTCTAGGGTTTAGGGTCTTAAGTGTTTCTTGGTTTAGGGTTTAGGGTTTAGGGTCTTAAGTGTTTCTTGGTTTAGGGTTTAGGGTCTTATGTGTTTCTTGTGCCTCAGCACGGCAACTATATACAGCTGCAGCTACTTGTCAAGGCGCTGGTGGGGGTTTTGAACTACCAATGAACCCTCAAGAACAGCCGAAGCTGAGGGTCCAGGAACTACCAGAAACCTACCCGATCGGTCAGAATTGGTTGGAGTTGGGAGAAATCACTACGAACAGGGCAGGTTGACAGAAGGAAGAGCGACGTTGAGGGCGGAACCCTAAAGCCTGAACAATAAACTTTAAGCCCCAACAGGGAGCCTTCCGTGAGCAGCACGGGCGGTGCCTTGCAGGAGGGCCTCGTGTTTCGGAATGTTTCGGGTTTGCAGATCAGGAAATAGACTATTGGGAACTGGCGTTTCTGTGTCATCCACTAGGGTTTGCGGCTTGGCGGAAACATCTGCCTTCGAGCCTGGCAAATCTGTCACACCGACACAACCACTACTCCAGATGTGAGAGTTTCAGGGAAGCATCGCTCAGGTGCATTCGCTTCCATTCGTGAAGATGGATCGGTGGTGACTGTGGCTGAAGTCAAGAACGGGGTAGAGGGTCGTTGTTCAGTGCTGGGCTGCGATTTTCCCTAACGTTTGGGTCCATAACCTCTCGAAGGAGCCAGAATTTCTTGAACCCCAAAGCCCGAAACCCAGTACCTTGAGCGAGAAAACCCAACATTTCAAGTATCGCTGCTGACAAAAAGTCAAGGTTTCATGAAACTTGTTTGGTCTCGGGACCCTGAAGCCATATGTCCTAATATGCATCTGCACACATGTCCTTAAGCCCATGGTCGAAGCCTCAACTCGAAGTTTCGAGCTCTGCTCTGTCAGGTAGAGAGAACTATTCTCGAAGCCTCCATGCTAAGGACGAGCATCATCCTCTTGTTGGACCTCTGCCTAAGAAGCCCTAAGTGCATGGAAACGACGAGCGCAGAGAGAAAGACCTACCTTGCAGCAGCAAGGTTTGCTGGGGCGATGCCCTCTGCGGTGGAGACAGCAGTGCTGCTCTTCGGTGGGAAGGTGGTAGTTTTAGGATGCCTTGGGTTTCGAGATTCGTGTTGAGGAGATGAAAAGTTTCCGGCTGGCCGGGGGGCTTGCACCCTTAAGCCTCAAATCCTGAAGCGTTTACTCCCTAAAGCCTTATTAACTCGAAACGCCTAAGCTCGAAGCCCGTAAACCCTGAAGCCCCAGACTCTGAACTCAAAAACCCCAAAACCCTCAATCCCCTAAACACCGAAATCCCCCACGTGCAAGGCCGGCTCGGAACCCCAGGAGGGTCTGCGGGTGTGCGGACATAATCGGGTCTTGAGTCCTTGACATGTTGCTACTGTGTACTTATAGGTGCAGAAAGAGGATGTTACTGCTAGTGATTCCGACCTTCATACTACTACGGCTTACCGATCTGCTCTATTTGGCAGTTGATCGTCGGTGCACCGAGCATGCTTGCAATATCTTGGTTTGAATCCGCAGGTAGAGACCAGATGAGCTAAGCCGAACATACCTGTACACCCCGCGTCCTGAGGCTCCTAAACCCCAACTCCACCCCCCCTTCCCTTTAAACCCCGAGAGCCCTATTCTTAAATATGCACCCAAACCCTGCTTTACTCATTAAGGCCCCCCTATATGAAACCTTAAAACCCTAGTTTCGAAAATTCAACCTCAGGTCCTCGAGTACCTACATTATCAAGGCTCGTATAGCCACCCTTAATCTAAACCCTAAACCCTGAACCTTATGATCGAATCAGGTCCAAGAAGCTCTCACGCACGTGCGAGAGATCCGCTCGACGCATGCGGCTTTCGCGGCTTTAAGGGCCGATGGCAGCGTGGCGACGGGGCTGAATTTAGCATCAGTATAACAATACAGATAATATAGTATAGTATCGTACCAACCGGTTCAGAAAGAACCCGTATGAACAAAAACCCAAAGCCCAAAGCCGAAGCGTTTTCTTCAGGTGACCTGGGGCGCCGCGCACAGTGGAGGTGACAGACCCTCGGCCGGGGACCAGCTCGAAGAGTTAGGGGCTTGTATATAGGGAATAAGTTCTGGGGTATATTCTCATCTAACCTCAGGAATGATATTGGTAACTATGCAGGCCCCAATAGTATAAGCGTTAGTTGAAATTCTTACAACTTAAAGGATTCAAGAGGTAGGGTGTAGTGCTAAAAGCATTTACGATAGAGGGGGATTGGGTCTTAGGACAACTTCGGCCCGGCTTTCAAATTTGGGGTTTAGGGCTTGAGATGTCAGGCTTAAGGCAGGTCTTGCAGTAGGCTTATTCGGTTGAGCGGCAAGCGAAGAGAAGGATTTGCTTCGCAGTCTCTTTGTTTGGATTTCCTCGTAGGCCATGCCACCCCTGTGCTGTTAACACCACTTGTTCCAATCCGAATCACCGAGCGCATCTTTGCAGTTGCTAACCATTTGGGACAGGGCTTAGGGTTTAGGGTTAGTGATCAGTCAGGGTGGTTGGCCCGCGTGCCACGAGAGAAGATCCTGAAGCTAATCCCTTGCCTTAGGCTCGGAAACATAAACCTTAACGCCGGTCGAAAAGTGTGGACAGGGTATTGCATGGTATCGCAGAGCCACCGCACGCATGCAGCCCGCCCCGCACACCGCTCATAGTTTTAGCCGACCCCATGCCAAATCTAAGTTGCTATTGAATCGGATGTTGGTAGTTACAATGGAAGCGACCATAGTAGCAGGGATGATTTTAACCTGGTAGTGCCAGTAACATTCACGATGACAGCGACAGCCAGCCGTATGCTGACGACGGTATGTAAACACACTAGCGTGATTCCGAAGATCACCAGAGAAGAACTCGACGCTGAAATGCTGGGCAGTCTTCGCCCTTGGCTCTGAAACCCCACCTCCACCAAACATTATCCTCTACCGGCCCAGTGTTGTGTTGTTGGAGCTAAGGCAGAGCCGTCCAGTCGGAGCTCAAGGTCGGAAATAGATCGCGAGTTTAGTGTTTAGGGTTTAGAGTTTAGGGTTGGGGTTTTAGGGTTTCCAAGAAAGCCAGGCCCTATTCCCCCTAACCTTTTCACATTACAGAAACGCCTCGTAGAACCCTTACAGTACCCCTTATGGAACCCTTGTATCGAAGCCGCTTGTAATAGAATTAGAAAGTCCTTACAGTACTCGGTTTGGAAGCACAGGACGTGAAGGAAGTCTTCGCCAACCACGCGGCTTTCGCAGCTCTCCGCTCCGACGGCTCCGTCGCCCCCGGGCTGAGAAGTAAGGGTTTTGGGGTTATCTGAGGCGTTTATAGGGGTTCTAGAAGACCTGCTTTACCGCGGGTGTGTAGCGGTTGTGTGATGAAGTGCTGGGGTTTTATGAATTATACAGGTTTATAGGATTTCAACAGGGCTGTATAGAGCTTCTGTAGCGGTTTGCTTTATGGATAGAGGTGTCGTGGGGGGTTTCAAAGGGGTTCATCTGGGGACCCAAAGGCCTACGGGTCATGAACGTTTTGGTTGATAGGGTTTGGTGCTACCGGCATACCCGCAACGGTAAATGCCTGGATGATCCTGGATGTTCGGATCGAGTAGACTAAGTTTAGGCTTCCGGGATTCCATTACAGGGTTGCGGGCCGGCGGGGCTTCAGAAGGGTTTTAGGATTTCCTTTTCAGGGTTCCTTTATGGGTTGCATAAGGGCTCTCTGCAGTTATGTTTAAGGGCTTGGGGCTACTAGACAGAGATTAATTACTCTCATAATGAAAATGAGGATCCCACTTGAGGGCTCCTGCTGAACTCGCAGGTGTCCTGGGGTGCCTGGTATGCCGGCGGCGACAGCAGCAGCGTTCAAGGCCAGAGCGGACCAATGAAGTAGTCAATATGCTTTCAAGCATGACAAGAATACCGATATAGTTTATAGTTTATGATGGCAGATTCATCAACGTGATGAGAAACCCTATCTACTCTAAGATAGACACCTAGATTGAAGAGCGATTTTTTGTGGGGGGGCCCTCAAGCAAGGAAGCGCTCGAGTTCCGAACAGTTCGTATAGGACCCTCAAAGGCTTTGATTGCGGTGGCTTTTTAGTTTAGGATTCGGGATGTGGCGTTTAGGGTGCTGGGGCTGAGGGCTGCAAGGATTCAGTCTTGGTGTGTAAGGCGCCGAATGGATGCTGGATAGTCCGTTTGCCAGCATTCTTGCCGGGGGCATTGGGAATACTCAGAGGTAATGGCACGAAAGTGTTGAAAGTTAAACCTGAAGATCTTGAACCATCCTAAACCACCCCTCGCAAAACTGAATATCTATATAGCAGCCAGCGCACATCCGAGATTCAAGCAGCTACTGCAAGACGACTTTCCTCCAGCCCCCCTAGCAAGATAAATCCCGACACATGAAGACATCGACATGTACGCTGCGTTCGGCATGCTGGTGTGTGTGTGTGTGTTGCTGTTACCCGTCACCAACATTGTGAGTCACCCCAGCGACGCTCGGTGCAGCAAACCCAGTCGGTCGCATCACGCTTTCCGAAGCAAGGTAAGCTATAACCTCTAACTACCCTCACACATAGCTCTACGGAAACCATGCTTGCAAGCTTCTGCATAAATAGGAATGGTTTAGAGTGTTCGTGCCATCGACAGAGCAGCTTTCAACTTCGACCCTGAAATCATACAACAGCTCATCAAACATCCGGGAGCCCCGCAGACCCAAAACAAACCAAACATGCTAATCCTTGACTGGAAAGCCCCAGGGCGTACAGCCTGAACTAAACCCTAAACAACGGTTAAACAGCCCTACGTCCCTCAGTCCTGCTTAAAGCAAAAATCCTAACAACCCTGGACCCTAAAAGCCCTAAATTTCCTGAAAACCCCCTAAACCCTAAACCCCCAGCCCTAAATTTCCTGAAAACCCTAAAGCTTGCGCAGACCCAAGGTGAGCTCACAGATGTCCGTAACATCTGTGCATCGGCCATGGCCTTCGCTGCACTCCGGAAAGACGGTGGAACGGCCACTGGTCCGGGTTTAGGGGTTTTAGGGTTTAGGGTGTAGGGTTTAGGGTTTAGGGGTCTGGGGTTTAGGTGGTTTAGGGTTTGGGGTTTTGGGGTTCTCAGTGAGTAGCTATGTAGATACGTATGCAGCTGAGTAACTAACTAACTACCCAAGTAAGTAAGTAATTAGGCGGGTCGGCAGGTTGATTGGTTTCTGTATCTCTTGTACGCATCTTAACATGCACTTGTGTTTTTAGTTCGCGTCTTCACATGTATGTATTTCTGTAGAGTGCATGCAATGCATGTAAGCACAAATGCATGTGAGGAGGCGTGCGTGCAGGCAGGCAGGTAGGTGGGTGGGTAGGTAGGTAGATGTGTATGTATCTATGTACGTATTTATTTATGCATGTATGTATGTGTGTCATATGAAGTCGTTACATGGTTCATTGACCCAAAGCTTCACATGAACATACAAACATACGCGCGCATGCAACAGAATTCGTTCACGAGCAACCTCGAAGAGGATCAGTAGTTTCGTCGAGACATGCTTGAACTTGAATGCACCAACCCAGATATTGATTCTCGCTCGGTATGTTAGTGTACTATATATATGTAGACATTGACATATACATACACACATACATACATACATACCTACACCTACACATACGTATACACACGAAGACATATATATATATGTGTGTGTGCATGTGTGCATATATATTTATATGTACAAATATAAATATAAATATATGTATATTTATATGTAGACTTATATTTATATTTATATTTACTTATTTGTTTATTTGCTTATGTTTATTTATACACATAGTATGTTATATTCTATTATACTATTATATATATATATATATATATATATGCTCACCCCCCCCCCCCCCCCCCCCCCCCCCCCCCCCCCCCCAACAAAAAAAACAACCACACCATACCCAAAACAAACACAAAAAACATCACCAACAAAGCACAAAAACAACTACACCAGAATANCCCCCCCCGCCCCCGTTGACAGACCACGTGTCTAAAAAAAACACACACGACGTTAATCTTTAAAGGAAAAACCAGTAGATGCAGAACATATGCATGTAACATGCCATGTACTCAGGACACATGAGTGAGCGTAGCGGTGATGACGACGAACGGCGAATCCAAAACAGATCGCAGCTATCAGGCGCAGTGCTTGAAAGAGAGTTTCGGCAAGCACTGGAGAAGAAATCGTCATGTTCGTGATTGCAGCCACATTGAGTATCTCACAGCTACGAGCCATCCCGGTAGTCCCCCATTCAAGTGCCATGGATCCCGAGAACATTACTCTCGGGAACGCGGCGGAGGCCACCTCAGACTTGTGGATACGTATTCTTCCGCAACATGTAAAGGTCGGTCCTATGCCGGCAGGTCCCGTATCTCCTTTGACGCTTCCTCTTCGTGCGCTCGAACCCCGCCCCGCGACCCTCAAGCATTTCCTCGACATCATTTACGACTTCGAGGGACCCATCAATCATGATCAGCTAGGCCCCATCCTCCGAGATCAGGCTTGGGACGAGCTTCCAGCTCCATTCGGACTCACAAAGAATTTAGAGGTGAAGTACTTGATGCAGGTTTTTATCCGCACCCAGACAAACGGCAAGCACATTTTCCTTCCCGACAACAAGATCAAAGCTTCACTCGTGAGTGGATGTGGTTATGGAACCCTTCATGAGGTCGTTTGGGGACCCCATCCGAAAACCACGAAAAAGGCTCTGCAGTTTATGTTGGAGCAGATGGGCGGCATCCAATACAGAATGCTTGCTCTTGCACCCGAACAAAAGAAGAAGGCAAAACCTGTAATGGAGAAATCCGAGGAGGAGCTAGAAAAGGGATTTCAGTACATCCGGGAGCACGGGAATCGAGAGTCCATATTATATAGGAACCGCCGGGTTTACCGATAAGTAGCCGCCCAGGCGTCACAGAAGGGACTCCAACGAGACTGGAGCGTAAAACACCATGGCAATGCTCAGCCTTTAAGATATCTTCGAAGATAGTTGCCAAGTCAAGTCTCGAAACACTGTGAACAGACAAAGAGTCTCCTGACGTGGCATACTTGTCATACCAGGCGTGTCTTGTGATCAGCCAAATTTTGTAGCGGAACAGTGCTTTCGACTTTGACATTTGACATGTGGAACAACTGCACTTCCAAATTTCGCCTCCATACAGGATGTGAAGTTTCAGGGTTGACGGTCTAGTGTTGGCGAATCCGGCAACACATCCTAGAGGCCTGGTTGCGAAAGGATTGCATACAACCAGGAAGGTTAGAGCAACGGTCCACGTCCCGAATCATAGTTGTGACGCAAGGAGCTCTGCATCATCCCACCAAAGCCCTGCTTACAGCGCGGGTCTGCACCTCGCGAATGCTCTGCCAGTGCTTTCGGATGTAGGCAGGCCTCTGACGTTCGGCAATAAATATGGAGGTGTCCTATAGTTGTGCGAATGTGAACTCAATGAGCTAAGGACCGGCTACTCTTCGGTTCATCAGACGGACACGTAGAAAGTCATCCATCGAATCATCGCNTATGGAGGTGTCCTATAGTTGTGCGAATGTGAACTCAATGAGCTAAGGACCGGCTACTCTTCGGTTCATCAGACGGACACGTAGAAAGTCATCCATCGAATCATCGCTCCAATCCAGCATACTGCGGCCGGCAGTCGTGATAAGCATACAGCCAACTGTGATAATGGAGACTGCACTCTTGCTACCACTGCATCGACTGAACCCCACTGCATCACATTCAATATATGACATCAGAATAACAGTGGAGCATATGCCTGCTGGTACTGCATCTACAGATACGTCTTCCAACGCCTTAGATATTATGCTTCGGCAAGATGTGTGAGACTTCTTGTAGGTTTCCCTGCCGACACTTTCTCCAGATGAGGCTGACTTCGGCGTCACCACGGAGAGGGGAAGAAGGCCGAAGCGTTTCGTGATGCAGCGTGTCGTGATGCATATTTCACAACGAGATATGAATGCATGTGTCTACATGTCGTACTTGAGAAAGAGGGATGCAACAGTAACACTATTATGCAAGCCATGAGTCAGGAATTGTCCAGATCGTTCCGATCTGCAACAGGCGCGGTTACAGCTGTTGCATCGGCATCAAGCATCTGCTTGCTGACTTACTTGAGCGTCTGCTGATGATTGTATGATGACATGTACAAGGCAGAGGGCCCAGGTTAAGTTTACAGACACGCAATTGCACCAGTCGTCCATAACATCTATCGACAAACGCCTGTCCGCTAGCTTTCAGCCTTCATCAGCAATCCCCCGCTTTCTTTCTTTCACCGTCAGTTGTCGCTCGACCAGCATTTCAGTAAGTGTATGCAGACGCTGGCGGTGCCACACAGCCACTCATGAAGCTGCTCAACTGCTCACCAAGGTAATCCCTCCCATGGAGGTTACTTTCGGCCAATCCCTTTTTTCCGCGATGACAAGCAATATATTGGGCTGTCCAAGTCTCAGTCGAATTCTTCTGATGTATGCAGCTGGAATCTATGCAGAGCATGAACAGCACTTCACCGATTTGCTGAAGGAAGACATGTAATCTCTACTGAGGTCCCATGGCGCTTGTCATCCTTTGCAACCGTGACAAATCTGTTTTGGTGAATGGACTTTTGGCCGAAGCCTTGCCGAATCGCGACTTGGCGTTACGCCGTCTACTGCATAAGATCGATATGCTTCAATGAGCCCTCTGCAATNTGAATGGACTTTTGGCCGAAGCCTTGCCGAATCGCGACTTGGCGTTACGCCGTCTACTGCATAAGATCGATATGCTTCAATGAGCCCTCTGCAATGATAAGGCACCTTCGCCGAAGTCGTGGGAGAGCATCCACACGCAAGCCCAGGCTTCAAGTGTTGCTTGACTAAATGCCTGCATCGGTTAAGCACTGAAATTGTGTATTCTCTTTCATCTTCTTGCAAGGTCCTTTGCCTTCCGTGACGCCGCCGTCCTGTACTGTCCCTGCTGGCAATAGTTTGAAGAGTTGCTTGGCGACAGCCTGTGTGTCGATATGTGATCGAATTGGCACTAACCTGAGCCTTGTTACAGTGTGACTTCAAGCGCAGTTTAGACTGCTGTATGTATGCTCTACCTTGTACGTCATATGATCAAACTCTGATCATCAAATATATAATATATATGTATAATCTGAGGCGTGAAGGTTGACTCCAACACGCCCGGGTATCCGCTGCGCACGACTGCCAATCTGAACGCGTGGGCGTGTCTACGGCCGGTGGCGCTCAACCTTGCAAAGGGACACCCTTCCGGCGGGAAAGTGAGCTCGTTGGTCTTGCACCCTCACTTTGGGGGTAGGTCTCGCAAAGAGAAGGTCATCAGCGAGCCCTACTCGATCAACAACCCCTGCAAGGTCAAGACGAGCGGCCAAGGAGCTTCATACTTGGGCTTCTATCAACGGCCGGACCACCTGAGAAGAAAGCATAGGTCAGCATACAGAGGTCCACGCCGAGCGATCGTCTTCACAGATGTGCCTCGAACTTAGACTCACATTGCACATTTCAAGGTCAAGCAGCAGTCTAGTTGCAGAAAGACTAGGAGTTCGATTGATGACATGACAGTCATGCGATTAACTCGACCGACCATGCGGTCCAGTCAGGTCCAACTCGATAGAGGACCTTGAGGAGCCCATGACGCCCCATCCGATCCAGAAGTCTTGAACTCAAACTACATCCATCACTGTTACATGCCAATGCCAGCAGATCAAGGCTAGCTAGACCGACGCGAAAGTATTGGGTGTAAGTACTCTGATAAGACAGTTTGCCTAGGTCCAGATCGACAGAGAACCTCAATGAGTCCATCACATCGCCCCCGACCCGTGAGCCCTGAGCTTAGACCACTTCCGTCCGATGGACACAGAACTGCATCCGGAAAGAAGACAAGCATTTCGTCTGACTGACAGGAACACTTTTCCTGCGACTGTCATGATAAGAATGTCTGCTTAGGTCGACACCGACTGGTGTGGACAGAGTCGCCCTGGTGTCTGCCCGAGAAAGGCTGGACTCAGGACTTCTGCTGTCACGGATTCTTGTATCCAAGCTGTACATTTCCTTGACTGTCAAAAGGACGCACAACGTTCGAGAACGCGGTCTTCTTCTCAGATGTGGAAGTCTACCTGGCGACTTCCTGGTGTATCAGAGCTATATTTAAAGTCAGAGGGTTGACTAAGAAAAGAACATGGATGTTTGCATAGAGCGGTTACAGCAAAGGCAACGACCTGATTGCGGCAATCATTGGCCGCATAAATGCCGAGATGCCACGCACGACGCAGCGACGCTGCTTGCCACATGCTACGTATAACTTTGTTTATGATGTTCGAGGTCATTGCAGCATCGTGTGAATAGGTGCTACACTGGCTTGTTGATGCAGGCATCAACATCCACGCAGGCGTCAGAGTTCAGACCGACTCCGACAATATGTGGCACTTCGACCCATTCCCTTGCATCTCGGCTGATGTCACAGCACACGCCGAATCTGTGTAGATATCACCACAAGCACTTCTAACTCGGTATTATCTCACTCAGGGGATCGCTATATGCGCAAGAAGGCGACGACCGCGAGCACTGCCAACATCAAAATCGATGTTGACTGGAAGCCGAAGTTGGAGCGGTGTCTCAGCTTTACATAGTAATTGTAACAGATTGCTGCAGAGACTACTGAAGGCAAATATTAACGTTACTATTCCTGATGTCATGTGTGTCAGGAAAGCCGGTCCGAAGAAGATCAAACTATTTCCGAAGAGCAATGCGAAGCTCGTCCTAATGCTTTTTCTGCCGTCGAGCTGAAACGCAGAAGTCTTGTAGAAAATATATGTTTCATACTACAGGTTGCCGGAGCTCAATGTGACAGTCTCCTCGGCGAAGACATCTAGCTCCAAGATGATGCTGGAGGTCGACGCCCGTGCTCTGGCCGCTGCGAGTATGACTCTCTTTATATCATTCCATGTTGCATACTTTACTTTAGATTAGTTTCCACTTCTGATCCTGCAGTAAACGCTGTGTCCTGCCAATGTGACAGAACATGTGTCTTTGCTCGCATCTGTTTTGCTCAGGTACGCGATTCATCGACACCTGGCTGGTCGATGCATTCCGGGCGCTCGGCCTCAAGGTAGCGTACACTGGCAATGGCCCCTACTACGCTGTCAAAGACGGTAAGAAGATGTTGGAGCCTCTGGGGTAACTTTGCTGAAAAACATGAGGCTCACTCGACAATCTACAGCTTGGGAACGAGAGTTGATAGGTACATCTGGCATCACCATGTCTGCAACTGAGGTACACTATCTATGCCAGAAATGCTGTATCACTTAGCCAAGAAGGTCGCTACATTCTCGCCAGAGAACATCACTTCCTTGGTTTGCGTGTGCATTCCGACGGCACTCTATGTCTCACGCAATCATATCGACCCTTCGAGAACCGCATCGTGTCAGCGCATGAGTTATGTGGAATGCCTTTCGAAGCAATCTTCATGATTTCGAAGCATGAGCACCGCGCAGATGAATCTGACGGCTTACACCTCTCGGCCGGCACTGCCACCTCTTCGGATGCATTCGACTTCGCTGGAGGCACCACCAAGGATCATCGTGTGCCTATTCTCTTCCCAGAACTGCTTCGACTTCTTCCAGCCTATTACTTCTGCCCAGAATACTTATCCACCTTAGCAGCATGTTCCAGAGATGTAAAGACAGAAGTTCTGAATAAAAATCATTGGACCGGCTGCCATCTGGATCTGGAAAGACCAGAATTCCTTCGCGACCAGCAGACATTGATGGCCATGTCCAGGTGGTGGAGAGCTGCTCGAACCGTAAACCTGTCGCAACATCAGCTCGCACAGTTGGGTGAGATTCCGCAGAATTGTATGCTGCGGTGGAAGGCATTCGATTTGCCTGTTCATGATGAACTTTGTTCCGGATACAAAGCAACTCATTCTCTACTGGGTTGTGCACGGTTCCGCATCAGTGTTCCGGATCATGTCCGCACACTTCGCTTCGGCATCGAGAATCCGCGTGGACCGGAAGCGGTGTACATGAGCATCCATGAGCTGTTCACCGAGCGAATGTGTTTCAGTCTCGGCCCTACAAAAAGCCCGGGGTTCTCGGTACGTTCCTTTGGTGAGAGAAGTTGTGCGACCTCGGGCTCCTAATGAAGTGCTGCTTATGTGGGACAGCTACTTCGCGGTAAACCTGAACGGGTTTAACTTCGGACCGGTGCGACTGGAATTGGACGCTGTGCAGGATCCACCTTCGATTCCTTTTGTTTGGGCAGTCAGTGCGAAGCGAGCTCAACGTAGCCAGGAAGTCGCCGTAACGCCTATGTTGAGCCCTGTGATGCCTGCAGCAGAGTGTTGCTGTCGCATATGCCAGCGAACACATATACTAGAACATCACAGATGCGCCGTATGCCCAGTTTGTTCTGCCTGGGTGTGCAGAGATCATGTGGAGGAAGAGCCCCAGGCACAGTGTCCTGGCTGTCCTTCCACACTGGCTGATTTCCTCGGTGGATCTCTGAACTACACCCATCGATGCGATGAGGAATGCATCAGAGCGGCAGTTGCTGTTCCGACAGCGCCCGGTCAGCATGATGGTTGTCATACATACAATGGCAATGCGCTTCTGGCTGGGATATAATG
Organism: Symbiodinium sp. clade A Y106; assembly: GCA_003297005.1. Classification (NCBI taxonomy): domain Eukaryota; class Dinophyceae; order Suessiales; family Symbiodiniaceae; genus Symbiodinium; species Symbiodinium sp. clade A. The sequence goes on from BGNK01002201.1 coordinate 79,853, forward strand.
ACAATCTCTTGAACAAAATCCTGCAGATGTACAACTGTGCATTGCAGGGACCTCCAGTTTCTGCATCCACATCCCGGGCTTGTCTGGGACATCGGGGCATCCGGAGCACCATCATATCCTACTGTGCATCGGAGTTGCCAGATGATATCTTCTGGGCTGAAAGCATAGCACACTCCTGAACAACTGCTCTACTTTCACCGCGAATCGCATGATCTGGCATCCTCGACCTCTTCGACCCATTCAGGTGAGCTTCGTGGATGAAGATATGGATTCTCGGCAGGTAGAAAATCCTGACGGCCAAGCCGGATATTCAATTGAGAACGCAGCACTGGCCGTGTCATCATCTTCCAGTGGATCCGATGGACGACTTCGATGTATCGACTACTTGGGAGGGTCTGTTCCTTGACCTAGAATGGACACATCACGTCGATGAAGTATCACTTGGATGTACACGTGCGTGTTCGTGTCAGAAGCATGTCTGTCTGTCTCTCTCTCTCTCTATGAACGTCGCAGCTCCAGGCCGATGCGGACATGGACGTAACTGATTTGACTGGAGAAGGCTTGACGTTGCTCGGCACGTGAGCTGGGTTTATGTGGTTGGAGCAGCAGATCACGTGACATGCAAACCTGATGCAGGTGGCTGGCCAGCAGCATTGGAGAACGTGGCGGGGAGTGTGCTGCAGGAAGCACCTCGGCATCCTGTCTTCACTGTACCTGAAGATCATAGGACGGCGAGCGTCGAACACATCCGTCCGTGCCTGGATTTGGCCAACATCAACAAGTGTGACCGTGATGGTCTTCTTCGTTTCGAAGCAGAGGGTCATCGCTACTTCTACAAAGATGCTTTGGTCAGTTGCAGTGTTGCTTGCTTGCAGTCTAACACGCGTCCGTTTCATGTGATGATGAAACCATCCTGAGACGTGCAGCTGAGGTTACGACACTGATACATCAATACGCCGAGGAGTTCAACCCGGCCGTAGCCTTGGAGAAGATGAAGAATGGCAGACGATGGCCTCGTCCCGAATATATGGATCCTGAAGCCGATCTGACTTCCATATCCAAGATGCTAGCTGGTTTGGATTTTCGGTACCAGGCAGACATCGTCGCTCTACTGACTGCTGTGGATCCGGATCACAGCAGGATCTGTGAACTTCTTGTCGAGTCCAAGAACGATATGGAGGGATGGAAAGAGTTTACGGCGCAGCTGATGCTTCATGACAACGAGATCCTGGACTTATGGGACAGGAAGCGGAACGAAGCTGCCAACTCGGGTACCTGGATGCACGCCATGATAGAGCATTTGCTGAATGGTTACATGGTCCGAGCGAACCCCATGCAGGGAGAGCTGAATGCTGCAATTCGCATTCTAGCTCAAATGGGGTCGGTAGAAGTTTATCGCACCGAGTGGTGTATCTACGCTGTGGACGAGGACGTGGCGGGTTCCATCGACCTCGTCCTCAAAAAAACGGATGCCGACGTCTACTACCTGGTGGATTGGAAACGAAGCGAAAAGCTTCAGGACAAATACAACAGTTTCGGGAAATCTATGAAGCCGCCTCTTCATGAGGTTCCCGATTGTCAAGGATTTCATTATCGACTTCAACTCAACATCTACAGGTGGATCCTGGAGAAGTACTACGAAGCCGAAGTCCGCGACATGAAGGTGATCTGTGTCCACCCATGTTATCTGCCACAAGGACTCGTGGATGATGTTCCAGACATGCAGGCTGAAGTGACCCAGCTGATGCAGAGCCGCCGAGACTCTCTGATGGCTCAGAATCTTCAGCGTACCATGGAAGTCGATGAAGTCTCTGTCGCACCAGATGTGGTATCCCCTACAGACGATGTGCCAGCCGCCCGCGCAAGTACAAAGGTTTACGAAAACCGTTTGGCACAGGGGGTCGTGCATCAAGGGACACCGGGGTACCGCAAATGCACACACATGGTGAGACAGAGGAGGTCTAGTCGAAGCCAGCCGGAAAAAAGGCTGCACATTGTGTTGAAACATGGGGGCACACTGCAAAAGCATTGGATTGAAGCTGCTATGATGGAGCTTCCGANCATGGTGAGACAGAGGAGGTCTAGTCGAAGCCAGCCGGAAAAAAGGCTGCACATTGTGTTGAAACATGGGGGCACACTGCAAAAGCATTGGATTGAAGCTGCTATGATGGAGCTTCCGAATTTGAGCACGTCGGCCCAGTCGCAAGTCCTGGCATGGTTTCGTTATGCAGGACCCAGGCCTCTAAATTTTCCGAAAATTTAGGGGCCTGGGCGCAGGACCCAGGCCTCTAAATTTTCCGAAAATTTAGGGACCTGGGCGCTCCAAGATCTAGTTGCTTCCCTCGGGGAAACCCTGCTCGGATCGAGGCTCGGATTGATGCACAAGCGACGACCCTAAGGGCAACATTTTGTTTAACACAGTCTTTGNCATGGTGAGACAGAGGAGGTCTAGTCGAAGCCAGCCGGAAAAAAGGCTGCACATTGTGTTGAAACATGGGGGCACACTGCAAAAGCATTGGATTGAAGCTGCTATGATGGAGCTTCCGAGTTTGAGCACGTCGGGCCAGTCGCAAGTCCTGGCATGGTTTCGTTATGCAGGACCCAGGCCTCTAAATTTTCCGAAAATTTAGGGACCTGGGCGCAGGACCCAGGTCTCTAAATTTCCGACAATTTAGGGACCTGGGCGCAGGACCCAGGCCTCTAAATTTTCCGAAAATTTCGGGACCTGGGCGCTCCAAGATCTAGTTGCTTCCCTCGGGGAAACCCTGCTCGGATCGAGGCTCGGATTGATGCACAAGCGACGACCCTAAGGGCAACATTTTGTTTAACACAGTCTTTGNGGGACCTGGGCGCTCCAAGATCTAGTTGCTTCCCTCGGGGAAACCCTGCTCGGATCGAGGCTCGGATTGATGCACAAGCGACGACCCTAAGGGCAACATTTTGTTTAACACAGTCTTTGTGTGAATTCCGGCGTTGATTTTGCCGGATGCTCGAGTCCTTGGAGCCAAATCTTGAGCCATTTTTTGAGCCTTGGCTTTAGGGTTTAGGGTTTAGGGTTAGGCTTAGGGACTCTAGGGTTTCAGTCTTTCAGTGTTCGAGATTGCAAAAAACATGCACGGACAACTCTCAAGGTTATCAAATCATTGTTATGAAAAATTCGTGAAGACTCATCCGGACACAAGCTCATGGAAACGGCATGGTGGACACAAAGCAAATCCTGCTTTCTTTATGAAACACTTATGCTCTGAGAACTGGGTTTAAACACTTGCGTGGCAGTTTTCTTTCCCGACGGTGCAAAAACCACAACAGCCAAATCGGTTTCGAGATTTCGCACAAACAACTGTTCCTGCGATGGCTGGCTTATGCCATATGCACACTTTCACCTCCAAGCGCAGTCGGTATTGCCACATACTCCGTTGCAGCAAGTAGGTCAGGAGCAGAGGTTAAGGTTACAGTTACAGGTGTTGCCCCAATGTTGCACATTCAGGGCAAAGCAAAAAATGGGACGAACGATATTGACGTCCAGCAACCATCCAAGCGCTATCAAGCCGCCTTCAGCCACTTCAACCTTTGGCTTTGTGTGGTGACTCATGGCCTGAAGATATGCATCGGCAATTCGCTGTTGCTCTCGAGCACCCGGGTTGTCACTGTTCGAGCTCTTGGCTTTGGCAAAGAACTCATGAGCACATGGCATGTCCGTGAACATGGGCGTCTTGAAACCGATCGACAACTCACTGGTGATCTCTGCAAACGCCCACCCGGCTGGAATGTAGAGCACTTGCGAGGCCCGAACCGTTCCAGAATAGCATTTGCCACCTGAGTCCACATAGGCCTTCAACTTGTCCCGACTGCAGAACTTGAGGAACTGCGTTGCACTCTGCTTGACCTGCCCATCGAAAATGTCCTTTGCCTCCGGCGACAAGTGATTCACCAACTTTTCATACGGAAGCAGCACAATCTGGCGGATGCCTTCGCTTGCAAAGCGCAAGCACGGCAAGAACATTTTCTCCATAGCGAAGGTAGCATGGCCAGGACTGATGGCNTGATTCACCAACTTTTCATACGGAAGCAGCACAATCTGGCGGATGCCTTCGCTTGCAAAGCGCAAGCACGGCAAGAACATTTTCTCCATAGCGAAGGTAGCATGGCCAGGACTGATGGCGTAACCTGTTGTCAGCATGGCCTTGTGAAGCTGCTCGGATAACTCCTTGGAAGCGGTGGCCACTTAACAAACATTTCATTTGAAGCGTTGTCGGTATTGTAGCCTGATATCGCATGTCTCACCACTGTGCACCCGTAGGTCAAACGGAGGCTCAAGACAGCGGACGTAGTGGGAAAAGTGAAGNTTGTAGCCTGATATCGCATGTCTCACCACTGTGCACCCGTAGGTCAAACGGAGGCTCAAGACAGCGGACGTAGTGGGAAAAGTGAAGTGCGTCCGTTCCGTGGTTTAAAGAGAAGTGTTGGTAACTTTCATGATAGCGGAGCTGTTGGCAAAGGCCAGCAGCTGAAGAAGCAAAGATCCAGGGAAGCCAGCAAAGGCTGGAGAAGTCAGCCTTCGCTGCTGAAAAGAAGTGATAAGGAAGGAAGAGCAAGAAGTTACGGCTATCCAAGAACATCTTGCCAAAGTGAAGAGAAGTGGTTGAAAGCAAGAAGTTACGGTTATCCAAGAACATCTTGCCAAAGTGAAGAGAAGTGGTTGAAAGTGATCAAGAGCGATTGAAAGTGAAAGACCTTGAGCCAACGAAGGTTGAAGTGAAGTACCTNTGATTCACCAACTTTTCATACGGAAGCAGCACAATCTGGCGGATGCCTTCGCTTGCAAAGCGCAAGCACGGCAAGAACATTTTCTCCATAGCGAAGGTAGCATGGCCAGGACTGATGGCATAAGCTGTTGTCAACATGGCCTTGTGAAGCTGCTCGGATAGCTCCTTGGAAGCGGTGGCCACTGCATCGGCCTTGCCATTGTAGAACATCATGTCCTGGGGGATCTTCGGCTCGAGGGTGCTCGCGATGTTGCGAACGATAACGAGGTCCAAAGCCACCTCTGCACGTGGGGCATTGCCCGCCTTGAACATCTTCTTCAACTGGCCGAGGGCAAGCTTGGCTTCCAAGCCGAAGAGCTTGCCCAAGCTATCCTGCTCGATGTCAATGATGGCCGGCATGTCTAACTGCAAACCCTTCCAGTCGGACTCAGCGACAGGCTCAAACTTCTCACTCATGTTGCCGGCTTCCTCGAAAATGGGATGCTGTGGCACTGAAGCAGACGTGTCTTTCTTCCCAGGCGGCTTCGCCTTAGCTGTCGCAGCCTTGGTCTTCTCGCTCGCAATAAGCTTCTGTACTTTCTTGATGTCGTTCAGAACAACCTGCAGCACACCAGGAAGTAACACAAGTCCAAAATCCGAAACCACCAGCTCTCAACCGAACAACACAACAAACACTATACCCCTTACTCTTACAAAACGAGCAGCTTGAGCCGAACCGAGCAGGTCCAGGAACGGGGCCTTCAACTTGGCAAACGCTTTCTTGTGCTCGTTGATCTCATCCATTGTGTTGCAACCGAGCACCTCGTCCTTGCAAACACTCNCAGCTTGAGCCGAACCGAGCAGGTCCAGGAACGGGGCCTTCAACTTGGCAAACGCTTTCTTGTGCTCGTTGATCTCATCCATTGTGTTGCAACCGAGCACCTCGTCCTTGCAAACACTCAGCTCTGCGAGAAGCCTCAGCTCTGCAAACATCTTGCAAGGCGGGGAGTTGCCAAGTGCAACAACACCAGCCATTGAAGCCGTCTCCGAAACCTCGATCTTGGTTGGCGAAATTGGGGCCTGGAACTTTTCAATGAGGTCCTCCAGAACATTCGCCTGATCATCGACCGCTTGCATGAACCTGAGCCGCACACTTGCAATCTTCTCTTCGCCTGCAAAGTGAGCCTTGTCCTCCGCCGACAAACCTGCAATCATCTCCAATGCAGACTTCAACTCCTCAACCCGCTGCTTGTGAAGATCCAAAACCTTCTTTTCTTGAGCGGCCAAGGTTTTCTGGGCGGCATTGATGGCGCGATCCTTATCGAACCATTTGGTCTCACTGCCCTTCCTGTCAACGTTGTCTTTGCTGTCTTTGCTGTCGTCCGGTTCATCACCGTCTCCCGCACGCTCGTCCTCCCTCTTCGTCTTCTTTGACGGGGTCTGGGTTGGCTCATCCTCTGATGAATCGGGCACGAGGTTCTGCACCTGTCCAATCTTCAAGGTGGCACCCTCAAAGGCATGGCCAGCACCTCCTTGCAACATCATCTGGGTCAGCTGGTTTCCCTCCGGCATCACAGACGCCCCGGTGGAAGAACTTGCGATGTTCTCGTGGCTGGAGAGGACTCGCCTCACACTTTTGGCGAGAGCAGCATCATCCATCTTCTTCTGGGGCTTGTCGCTGAACTCAAGGGACCGCTTCTTGGACACATCGTTGTAGTTGTACACCATGTCCTCTCTGGTGATGGCGAGGCGAAGAGGCTTTTTCTCAGGTCCTTTCTTGTCGCTTAGAACCTCGCCGGTTTTTGACAGAGCTTCCATGGTTTTCCACTTCTGCTCTGCTTCCTCCTCTGTGTAGCACCCTCCATCAACGGATTGCCAGAACTTAATGGCTTGCTTCTCCCACATCATTTGCTGATTCTCGGAGGTGCGAGTGCCTGACTCCGCCGAGAGGCTCTCCCGATACTGCACAACACTCCACTTGAGCTTGCCCTGTTTGCCGTTCGCGACCCAGGTCTTGTAAGCAGCTTTGTAGGACTCTATCATTTTGCGGCATTTAACAGGATCATTCCTAGTCTGCTGATACCATGCCACGGCTTCCGGACCTTGGGCTCGCGACTGCTTCGCGATACTGTCCAAGTACTTTTTGCACTCCATATCAACTGCCTGATTGACAGCAAAGTCTGCTTCGGGTTTCTTTTGCTGGCAGGCCTTGCACAGGCGAAGATTCTTAGTGTCCTTGCTGCCGGTTTTGTGCCTGCCCTTAAACCTCCCTGACCCTGACTTGNGATTGACAGCAAAGTCTGCTTCGGGTTTCTTTTGCTGGCAGGCCTTGCACAGGCGAAGATTCTTAGTGTCCTTGCTGCCGGTTTTGTGCCTGCCCTTAAACCTCCCTGACCCTGACTTGGGCGGGGGAGGCGGAGGATCATGATCATCTTCCGCTGCCAAGAGGGTTGCCTCCGTGGGGCCATCAGGCGCTTCACTGGACATGCCATCATCCAAGTCAAAGCTGAGCTGGAACTCTGACATGCCTCGCATCATGTTGAGCTGGCGACAGACTTCACCTGTCAGTCCCCGCTTTGAGCAAAAGCAACCTGATCATTCGGCACAGCTCTCAGCAAAGGTTCCGACTCGTCTCTGCTGCAAACTGCAAACTTCTTGCACGGACATGTTAAGCCTAAAGTCTGACTTCATTGCACATCCAGTAGCACCATGAGTCATGAAGTACAATCTTTTGCAGGATGAGCCGCCGAGCCACCTTCTCACGAAGTGGCCTTCCAACGGCTTCTGGGCTTCTGGCTTCTGAGACGACATCAATCAATGGTGCGATCCTCTTAACATATCATGATGGTACTGCACAATGATATGTCACGAAAAGCAACAATTCCGAAGCCCANCCAACGGCTTCTGGGCTTCTGGCTTCTGAGACGACATCAATCAATGGTGCGATCCTCTTAACATATCATGATGGTACTGCACAATGATATGTCACGAAAAGCAACAATTCCGAAGCCCAACACACGATGCAACTACGCTGCCATCACTCTGATGCGGGCATATTCGCAGACAGAAGTGCAAGCAAGAGCACACTGCCCACAGCGGGCAGGAACATCGTGTTGCCTGCAACATTGGTCGCCTGATTCCGTGACAAGGACTCCAGCAGCTCTACAGGCCATGGGCAAAATCTGACGAATGCACTCTCCGGATCCAGGGTCACGGGCAAACACTGCACCGCCAAAATCTCAAGAGGATGCAAAGGTCGGGCGGCCTGCATTGAGTAAAGGAATGAGCTTCGGAGCAAGCACGGAATGATTTCACTGACTCTCGGCCGCTGCTCGGCATCCTGGGAAAGATCCACGAAGACTGCTGTTCTGCCAGAATACCGCGGAGAAACTTGGAGCATGCTCTTATACTTCCCAAGCTGCATTCTCAGCCAAGGACTGAGCACCACTGCCGCACTGTAGTCCTGGTTCCCCTGCGGATGCAGACCTCGTTGCTCTGCCATGTCATTCATGAAGGCTTGGATCTGGCGAGGCGACGCCCTCAAGAAGACGTTTGCATCTGTGGCTATAGGTGCCGTGATGAGCTGACGAAAGGTGTCCTGCGAGAAGAGCCCCAAATTAGACGACACATCCTTTCTGATCAGCACTGTGTACCGACGTACACGATTGCATGGGACGCCCATGTCTGTTGGGCCGAATACATTTGTGGNAAAGGTGTCCTGCGAGAAGAGCCCCAAATTAGACGACACATCCTTTCTGATCAGCACTGTGTACCGACGTACACGATTGCATGGGACGCCCATGTCTGTTGGGCCGAATACATTTGTGGCACAAACATGGGTCTGTTGCAGAACTCGTTCCAAGATCTCCACATCGAAAAACGGAGTGCACTCATTCACAATAATGCCTGGAGAAGCTACTTGCATGCTGAACATCCACACGATGCATGGTACGGAATTGGGGTCCAACCAACCCAGCTGCTTGCCTGACATGGACCAAGGAGTGCATGTTACACCTGCTACCTCCAGGTGCATCGNGATTGACAGCAAAGTCTGCTTCGGGTTTCTTTTGCTGGCAGGCCTTGCACAGGCGAAGATTCTTAGTGTCCTTGCTGCCGGTTTTGTGCCTGCCCTTAAACCTCCCTGACCCTGACTTGAGCGGGGGAGGCGGAGGATCATGATCATCTTCTGCTGCCAAGAGGGTTGCCTCCGTGGGGCCATCAGGCGCTTCACTGCCATGCCATCATCCAAGTCAAAGCTGAGCTGGAACTCTGACATGCCTCGCATCATGTTGGCACACAATGCAAGTGACGTTCTTAGGGCATCCTTTGGCCTCGCCTGTCGAGAAGGCGAAGGCCGCCATTGCCAGACCTGGGCACGGATCGCGACACAGTCGAAGCTTCAAGAGTCGCTGCCTTTCCTAACCGAAGCTGTTCCACTGTTCGGCGCTGACCAGATCCTGTACTTCGCTGGCTGATGAACTGCATAGCCGGGGGGCAGAAGAAGCAGAAGCTCTGCAAGTCGTTGACCTGCATGGGAAGGGAAGTGAGATCTTCAAAAGATCAAGAGGGAGTCGCCTGGTGCTGCCGGAAGGGTCGGATGGTGGCGATGGCAAGCGAGGCGCACAAGGTGAAGCCCAAGGTGAGCTGGCGACAGACTTCACCTGTCAGTCCCCGCTTTGAGCAAAAACAACCTGATCATTCGGCACAGCTCTCAGCAAAGGTTCCGACTCGTCTCTGCTGCAAACTGCAAACTTCTTGCACGGACATGTTAAGACTAAAGTCTGACTTCATCCAGTAGCACAAGGAGTCATGAAGTACAATCTTTTGCAGGATGAGCCGCCGAGCCACCTTCTCACGAAGTGGCCTGCCAACGGCTTCTGGGCTTCTGGCTTCTGAGACGACATCAATCAATGGTGCGATCCTCTTAACATATCATGATGGTACTGCACAATGATATGTCACGAAAAGCAACAATTCCGAAGCCCA
>BGNK01002201.1:98400-109863 GCA_003297005.1 Symbiodinium sp. clade A Y106
CTCAAGGAAAGAGTGGAGGAAAGTGTGATTGAAAGTGAAGAGTCGTTGTCGATTCTTAATGATGATGTGAAGAAAGCAGCGAAAAGGGTCAGCGAGGCCCAAGAAGAGCTCAAGAGTTATGTGAAGGAGTTGGAAAAGGAGCTCGAAAGGAAAGGGCAGCAAAAGGAGGCACTGATCAAAGAGGCAGAAACGGACTACCAGGCCGCAAGGGCCAATGTAGAAGCAGTGGAAGTTGCAAAATTGGCATGTGAGCATTTTGGCTCTTTGCTAACGAACACAGATATATGCCTCGGTGAGATGAAAGATGCGTTTCCAGAGCTGCAGAGGCTGTATGAGAGGCCTAACGAGGCCGTGGTGCAGNGAGCATTTTGGCTCTTTGCTAACGAACACAGATATATGCCTCGGTGAGATGAAAGATGCGTTTCCAGAGCTGCAGAGGCTGTATGAGAGGCCTAACGAGGCCGTGGTGCAGCAACGCAAATCTTTGTCAGAGCTAATGGCAAAAGTAAAGGAACGCAAGAGAGGTGATTCGATGAGCGCTGCAGGAACACCAGCGCAGGGTACGCCAGTAGAGAAGAAAGAGGAGAAGAAGCCAGTAGCGAAAAAGATGCCCGAAGATATTAAGAAGAAGCGGGAGATTATGAAAGCTTATGAAGAAAAGCAAGAGCCACTTAAGAAGAAGTTGGACGAGGCAAAGGCCGCAGCCGAAAGCATCGGTCGACAGAGACCAAGTGAACCGGAAGGCGAGCCAAAGAGAAAAAGGACGCCCGAGAAGCTCAGCCAGAAAGGNGCCGCAGCCGAAAGCATCGGTCGACAGAGACCAAGTGAACCGGAAGGCGAGCCAAAGAGAAAAAGGACGCCCGAGAAGCTCAGCCAGAAAGGAAGTGATGATGAAAGAAATTTGGAGAAGGTTGACCAGAAGTGGCTGATGAAGTATGAAGACAAGTTACATTGCTTTTGGTGTAAGGCAACAGGCCACAAGGCAGCTGATTGCTGGAAAATGTATGAGGAGGCCAGGCGTCTCAAGGCAGACATACCGCAGACAATAAAGCAAGGACGACATCTGTTTTCAAAAAAAGCGGTAACTGCTACGTGTACCTAAAGAAGATTCAATGTCAAGACAAGCCTTATATGGGATGGGGATCCCATTCCCCTGACATTTGCTTTCATCGCAAGGAAGTGGAGAAGTTTCTTGATAATGAAGGAAAGGCTAGCGACAAGCCAAAGGCACCAAACCCTTCATGGGGATTGGAAAGGATGAAGCCAAAGGCTTCGGTACCAGAAGACGTGAAGTCAAGTGGTGAAGAAAAGGCTGAGGAAAAGAGAAGGAAGAAAGCGGACCAAGCAAAAGGAAGTTCGCGAGATCCCCCAAAGGAAGAAAAGAAAAAGAAGGAAAAGAAAGAAAAGAAGAGGAGAGCTTCAGATAGCTCTGAAATCATCGAAGGAGCCGCGAAGGTGCAAAAGCGGAAGGAAAAGAAGAGCGACAAAGANAGTGAGAAAACAAAAGACTCCGTACCCAGGAGTATAAACAAGGGGTCAACCAGGAAACTCCGTGACCAGGAGTATAAACAAGGGTCAAAGATGTGAGAAAGGAAAGATGTGAGAAAGGAGAATGAGGGCGAAAGCCCAAGCAAAGCATGTTTCACGAAGCACGGAAAATAAAGCTGTGCGAAAAAGGAAGGCTGGAAAAGCCAAAAGTGAAGAGAAGACTTTTGTGCTGAAGAAGCATACGTCAAAGTACTACGAGCACAACGATGGGTTAAATCCCAAAACGTCAAGTTTCGCCAAGGCANGGAAGGCTGGAAAAGCCAAAAGTGAAGAGAAGACTTTTGTGCTGAAGAAGCATACGTCAAAGTACTACGAGCACAACGATGGGTTAAATCCCAAAACGTCAAGTTTCGCCAAGGCAATAGCTACCGCCAAAGGCAGAAGGACTATTTCGCGAACCGCGACATGGAAAAAGAGTGAGAACGCATGTTTAGGTTCCCAAAGCCTTCACGCTGACAACACTTTGTGTTACCAGTCATTTACAATTTTCCATTACAGGACTACAAAGAAGATCGACTACGAGTACAACGACCAAGTAAAGTGAAGAGGAAGTGATAAAGATGCTCAAAGTGAAGCGTGAGAGAAGTGAAGACGCTCATATGAGCATGCGACAAGTGAAGTGAACTATGGTCAAGTCGAAGCAAGGTGAAATAACCACCTCGTTTCGAGAGGGCGTAACAAACATTTCATTTGAAGCATAGTCGGTATTGTAGCCCAATATTGCATGTCTCACCACTGTGCATCCGTAGGTNCGTAACAAACATTTCATTTGAAGCATAGTCGGTATTGTAGCCCAATATTGCATGTCTCACCACTGTGCATCCGTAGGTCAAACGGAGGCTCAAGACAGCGGACGTAGCGGGAAAAGTGAGGGCGTCCGACCCGTGGTTTAAAAGGAAGTGTTGGTAAAAGGTTTTAAACTTTCATACTTGCATGCTGAACATCCACACGATGCATGGTACGGAATTGGGGTCCAACCAACCCAGCTGCTTGCCTGACATGGACCAAGGAGTGCATGTTACACCTGCTACCTCCAGGTGCATCGNTACTTGCATGCTGAACATCCACACGATGCATGGTACGGAATTGGGGTCCAACCAACCCAGCTGCTTGCCTGACATGGACCAAGGAGTGCATGTTACACCTGCTACCTCCAGGTGCATCGTGTTTTGGCTGTTCTCCGGCCATATCCGGCAGCACCTGTTATGCTTGTAGCAGTGGCACTCACAGGCCCTGCTAAGGCTCGCGTTGTTGGAAAGATATTCTAAGGATGCTGCAACAAATGCACGGCCATACTTCGAGACTAGTGTCTTTCGCTGGGTCGGGCTGAGAGTCTCAGACTGACGCCGAACTGCTGCATTGAAGAGCGCTTTGTACTTGCATTGCAGCTCCTGCAAAGCTTCCACGTCTTGTTTCGTGACCCTTTCAAGAAGATCCCCGAACAGATGCTCGCTCCCAGTCTGTGTGTGATGAGCTTCAAGCATCCGCCGACAAAAACGGTCAATCTCTGTGCTTGAATGAATGCAAAATGAAAGCTCACCACCGCCGCGGTGTGCACGCAAAGCATCCTGCAAGAAATGTAAGGAAAGCTCTGGCACACCGATTCCACTATACGATGTCGTGACCAGCAACTTCATGCTGAAGATTCGTTTCAGCACTGCAGCTTCGTCCGCACCTTTCATGGATATGAAAGCCAACGCTGAACTCAGAAGTTTCCTGGCCCAGCCCATCATCTCCTCAAAGGACTCGGGCCCGCTGTCTGTCGTGTCCACATCGGGAGCTCCTGCTTGGTCTGGAATTCCCGGTGCATCCTCGTCCGCCAACCTGACACACGACGTTGAAGCGAAGCTTTGTTAAGAAATTCATGCCAACTCCAGCAGCTGCAATGGCTGCCCACAGCTGGCCTCCGACGCTTGGGTCTCAGGCGCTGCGGTGACTCAACAGTCACTCCATCAACATCCACGGCAAGAACATCGTGAGCCAACATGTTGCTGCCTAAAGGTACAAACGACAGCTGCTGGGCTTTGCAACACGTGTCACAGCCCCCCAGAACTTGTGGGACTCTGCGGGTTTGTGAGTGTGTGGCCATGACCCATGGCTGCTGCCACAGAGTCATGATGAGAGGNAACGACAGCTGCTGGGCTTTGCAACACGTGTCACAGCCCCCCAGAACTTGTGGGACTCTGCGGGTTTGTGAGTGTGTGGCCATGACCCATGGCTGCTGCCACAGAGTCATGATGAGAGGCTGAAAGGCCCAGGCCTTTCATGTATGCGAAATTGAGCCTTGCACTTGAACCACACGAAGGACTTTGCATTGTCACTCCAGCCCGCACTTGCAAAAACGCCATGTGCCCAGTCAACTGATCTCGGCCTGCAAAGCTGACCCAAACACTGCTGCATCTGAGAAAGGAGATGCTCATGATGCTACAGATCACCACAACGAAAGAACCTAAGATATGCCCACAGTTAGGCTGCAGAGTCAGGCAGCCAGCCCACAGTTCGGCTGCAGAGCAGCCCCCAAAAAATCAGAAAGAGAAATGATGCCCACAGTTAGGCTGCAGGGTCAGGCAGCCAGGGAGGGGACCCCCAGAAAGAGAAATGATGCCCACAGTTAGGCCGCAGCCAGCCACAGCCAGCCGCAGGCCAGGGAGGGGCCCCCCAGAAAGAGAAATGATGCCCACAGTTAGGCCGCAGCCAGCCACAGCCAGCCGCAGGCCAGGGAGGAGCCGCCCAGAAAGAGAACGTGAGAACGGAAAGAGAAAAGGAGAATGGCACGATGCTCATGGTGCCCACACAGAACGGAATAATGCTCATGATGCCCACAAACACAGCCCAGAACCCACACAGAAAAACCAGGCCCCAAAAGCGGCAAGCCAGGCAATGGGGTCGAGCAAAGGGTCGAGCAGGGTCGAGCAGGTCGAGCACAGGGTCGAGCACGGTCGAGCAGGTCGAGCACAGGGTCGAGCACAGGGTCGAGCACGGTCGAGCAGGTCGAGCACAGGGTCGAGCACGGTCGAGCAAACCCTAGACAGAGTCTCAGACAGCTCCCCCAAGATCCCCCAAGCCCCATCGTGCCTGAACTGGGTCAAAACGTGCAGCCACCCACCAATCTGCCTGAAATGGCACACTCAGCCCCCCAAACCTGTCGAATCGGAGGCAACTACCACTTCACTCAGGGCAGATCCCCAAAAAGGACACATGTTGAGGGAGAACACTTTTGATCACGCAACATACCCCTTTGTTCGTCACAACACACTCAACAAAGCGCGTTTTGTAAAGTTTCTGTGGGTTAAAACATAGCCACAAAACATGATATGCACGCATCATCTTGTTTGGCTATGTTCTAGCCTGGGCCGAGACACACAAGAGGCACTCTTGGACTGCGCTGTAGGCACCACCAGCAGCATCATTGGCCCTGCCCCGCCGCCCAGGGTCAGGAGGGAGGGGCCCACCCCCACCACCAAAGTTCCTCACAAATCGAAGAGCGTAAGCAACCAGCCCCCACAAATCGAAGAGCGTAAGCAACCAGCACCCACAAATCGAAGAGCGTAAGCAACCAGCACCCACCAGAAACGAGCATCATGAGCATCAGCCGGGTCCTGCCGGCTCCAGGCGCGCCTTTTTCCAGCAAACAAAGGAAAAACGCATACCACACCCCTCCACCTCCCCACCACCACACCCCCACCACAGCCCCCCACCATATCCAGAGAAGCGCAGGGCTCACCTTCACAGACAATACTTTCTTTTCACCCGATGAACTCGATGCTGTCTGCTAGCCGGTGAACAACAAGCATCCACAACTTACGAGCTTGAACTGCTGCTGCTACTGCTAGAATCAGACTCGCTCCCACTCGCTTGAGAGGCAGCACTGCCTGACCCGGAGTAAGATGAAGAAGTGCTGGAGCTTCCGGCGGTAGCAGGTGCTGCTTCCACTGAGACTGAAGCTGTTGATGCAGCAGGTTCTGACGGCAATGCACTGGCAGCCTGGACTGGCTTTTGTTTCTTTCTTGCTCTGCGGACAACAACTTCCGGAACGGGAGGAGGCTCCATGCTGGCCTTCACTTTCCCTCTGGGTGTTGCCTTTGCTTTCGGAGCTGGCGCATCTAAAACGCTGTCGGGTATGGGAGGCTCACTCGGAGGATTGTTTATGCGGTGAGCAATCAACACATCCATACTGAGGCCCCTTGCTGACTCGTGGGATAACAAGTGGCTGCCGACATGATGCTTTTGCCTGTTGAAAGCACAAGCTTGGTTACACCAGTGCAACAAAGCTTTGTAATCCAAGTCATGATCTTCGGGATTATCGGTTTTGTGCCCAATATACTTTTTACATTCAGATTTCTCGTTTCTCATATGAAAGGGGCAAACAGCCTCCAGAGCACCGTACTTCCTGAAGGGCGGCTTCGGCACGAGCCTGCTGATGCGAAAACAACCCCATCTGCTCACGGACCCAGGCTGAACAACACGAAGTCCTTCTGAGGCCTCAGAAGTCTCAGCATGCGCAGAGGCAGGGTCTGCAGGCTCTGCTTCATGCGCCAAAGCAACGTCATCACTGCCAGCAACAGCAGGCACCGACTCTACGGCAGGAGGCGGTGTTGGAGTGCGCCTATGGTCCTCAACGGATTCTTCAGAGCTGTCAAACCACCCTAGAGCTTCCTCGATCTCTTCCATGGTAGCGTTTCGAGGCACGTCTGGCGACGTGTCGGCATTCTGACCGTCACCCAAAACTAAATCAGACGGCGGCTGCAACTCTAAAGGCTCCAGAGAATCCCCAGCTTCATCAACATCCTGAAGCAAAGCCCGCCGCACAGGCGGCCGAAGAGGGGCAGTCACGATGGCTTCACCCTGCAGCAATCGCCGGTATGTTGTCGAAGGTGTGGGACTGTAGTGAGGTATCGATAGAACTCCTAGGTCATGTAGTTCTTCGGCTCGAAGTAGGCATTGAAGGTACAACGGGCTAGGTAACCCATTCCCGAAGAAATACGTCTTGTCACGGTCTGCCGAATAGCACAGCTCTTTCTTCTGTTGTGTTTTGGAAGGCAAACATGACCAAGACCAACCAGAATCCTCAAGCTTTTTCATGAGTTCATACACACTCAAATCGCAGAGGGCGATGTCGCTGCGAGGCTGACACACAAGCTTGGGTTCGACCAATGTGACGACTGCCTGAATCCCTGCAGCACCAGCCTCGGTGAAGACATACGCCTTCATGTTGTCTTCGTCTTCTGACACACTCTCAATGAAGCCCGCCGCTTCAAGCTCTTCCCACTGCCTGGGGACACGACCATCTTCGAAGGGAACTTTGCAACGTCCATCACTGGCTGGGAAGGCAGAACAACGCACAAGCTGCGAAACTTCTGCACTGCAAGAACAGCCTTGAGCCTTGAAGCCTTTGATGTTATATGACAAAGGCCCCATCGAAAACTGAGTGAAGGTTTCCTGCAAAACATCCAACTTACCGGCAGCGAGTCCTGACAGGATTGCAACAGAGGTTTGGCCCTGTCTGACAGGCTCGAGAGCAATGTGTCTGAAGCCATCACCATCCTCAACGAGCGAGTGGATGGAGACGGCGTATTGCCCTTTGGTCAAACGTGTGCCGGCAGCTCGTGGCATAGGAACGGTGTGCATGTTGCCAGGGGACGCATGTACAACTTGAAAGTGCACAATCTCGGCATCTTGAAAGTAGAGCTTTGGCTCCTCAGCGACATCTTCTACATCTGACATGAGACGAGGGCCATCAGTGGCTCTGGCAACACCTGCAACCCCCTGACCCTCAAACGCTGCATCTAAGGCTGCTAGGGCAGGTGCACCACCTGTGGGATCAGAGGACAAATCCAAAGAGTACACACAAGGCTGAGAGCAAGCTGACGCCACGTGAGTAAAGTGGTCCTCAATCGCAAGTCGAAGCATACTCGTGTATCTCTCCTCCGGTGTGCGCGGCTTGGCAGGGGGAGCCTGGGGAGCCTGGACGATCCGTTGCATTTCTCTTTGTGCTAGGCGAGCCCGTTTACCTGTTTCCCGGTCATGTCCTGCACGTGCTGCTGCATGAGATTCAAATTTAGATTGCAGGTCGCAGCGATAAACAATCCTGTTCACAATGCCAGTGACACGTGCATGGTGCCATCTGTCGAACACGGCATTCACAAGATCTGGGTGCTCTTGAATGCCAAGCTGACGGGCAGCTTGCATGGGGTCTCGAGTCNCTGCTTTGATGTCTGGCACTCGCAGAGTCAATGAGACAATCCGGCCAGACCTCCAATTCTTCTGCACCCTCCGAGATATCAATGAATGCTTGGCCTCGATGCTACGCTCAACAACTGGCATGAAGGCCAGCTTGCAAGCTTCAGACCGAAGGAATTCGTGCATGGTTTCGCCGCTTGCAAACTCCTGGATCATGGGACGAAGTAAGCTACCACTGCCCAAGAAATGCAAAGTCATTGGATGATGGACCAAGGATGCATCTCCCTCGAAACCAGCCAACCCAGCAGTTGTCTCCAACATGTCGGCTGCAGCTGCCCTGGCTACAGCTGCATCTGTGTGACTAAGCACTGCAAGCCGCCATGGTAGTTTGCACCAAAAGTTCATTTTTACCTGCAAACCCAGTTGAAGGTAGCTACGTCCTGCCTCGAAATCTTGCATCACTAATGCTTCATCCTGCCCCTCAAGTTTGCGGTCCTGAATGACTTTCAACAGCGAAGTCTTGCCGAGGTTCACCAGCTTGCTAAATACATCATTCAAGCATCCTGCTGCAAGCTCAGGGGCTCGCTTGCCTTTCATCGGGCAAAAAGCATATGGACCGCAAAGCTCAATCTCTTTTCGTGAAGAACGCATGTGCTTGCCTCTGTGCCGTTTCAGTTGGGCCTGGTGGCATGCACACCCTTCGAACCAAGATGAAAGATCTTCAACGACGTTGAACAAGGACATCACCATCTGAATGTACGCATGAAACATACTGCTCCCAAGTGCAGCACTCAAGTCAGCAGCTACAAATCGCACACCTTCATCTGCATTAGCCCCGTCCCTTTGTTGATACGCATGAAGATATTTGTCATGGTTCCAGTGCTTCTCAAATGCCACCAACAGGGGCACGAGTTTCCGCAGAAAACTGATGACAGCCCCCCACCGCTTCTCGTACAAACTCCCGCTGAAATCCTTGAACAGCCGGCGATCGTCTGAATCTGCAGGAACACATGTGGCCAAGAAACGTTCACGCCTGTCACGGTTGCAAAGCAAAGCTTCGAACAAGGCCAGTTCTTTCAAGAATAGATCCCAACGGCTGAGCTTCCCAGAAACATCCTTACAGAGGTTGCTGCAAATGTGCAATGCGCCAGGAATGATAATTGCACGTGGCATGAATAAACTCAGCCCCTCGAAGGCTCCACTATTTTCATCTTCTCCACCCTCGTCAACGTCTGGGTTGAGCAGCGGCTCCGCTAGCCACTCTGGCAAAAGCTTCTGCAAATCATCCAAAATGAACGAAGCTGTCCCCATCTCCGTGCCCATATCGGTCGTGAAAGAAACAAAGGTGCTCAAAAACATTTTCAACCCCTTCATGCTGCCAACCTCCAAGAAAAAGCTATATAAAAGAGCTGCCAGTTTACTTTCGAGCGCTGTTAGGCCGAGGGCTAAAGCCTGTGGTGGCTGAGTGTGCACGCGGACCCCTGCCATGAGTTCTTGGGTTAATGCTTTTCTTCGGGAAGCTACAGCGGCATCTAAAGCCTCCTGCTCATTGTCGTTGTCCGCAGTTGTGGAATGCACAAGGTCAGCCCAAGATTGCCACAAGTCGGGGCAGCGGCTTTCTGGGACTGTTTGATGTTTGGATATCAACCAATCGCTTTTGGCAACAGCTGACGAATCCGCCCACCCGTAACGTGCTGAAGGCCCAGACGCTTGCAGCTGCCTGCGTCTCACAAGCATAAGTGCTATGTCTACTCCAAGCTGGGCATTCCGTAGAAGTGATTTGCTTTGCTTCAGCACTTGTACCCCTTTGGCAACACTCGTCAATGCAAAAAAATCTGGCATAATTGCCTGCAATGCACTAGGCATGACATCCGTCAAGGCAGCTGAATCTCGCAAGTGCCACGCAAACAAGACCATGCCAAGTAGTTGGGAATGGGAGTACCGCTGATGGCTGCACAAGTCTGGCCTCTGCTTGGCCTGTAAATCAGACAGCTCCGTTGCAAAATATGGCCGAAAATACAGCAACAGCTGTCGTAGCCACGTCGCAAAGGCTTCCAACTGCAGCTGTTCTCCAGCCTGCTCCTCTGCTGAATTACAATGGCTCAAAACAATGGGACTCCATCGACGAAGACTGTTGAGAAAACCTTCCACTTCAAGCAAGTTCAAAGGTTCTGATCGCAAAACCTCGTGCTGGCCTGTAGCTGACTGAACAGCAGGAGGGACCACAAAACCTTCCCACATGCCTCGCTGACACAAGGGAGATTTGAACCAACCCCACCTACCCATCCAAAGCAAATCCTGCCAACGACCTTGAAGCACAAGCTCGGATATAGGCTCAGGCAACAAACAAGCCGCAATGCCATCAAACCCGTCTGGTTGAACACCCCAGCACTGCACAACCTCGCTCAATGTCGCTCTGCGTGGAGCACGACCAAAAGCATCGTGGACATGTCGCTCACATCCAAGACACGAAGATAAAACATTGAAATCCAGACCTGAAGGCTGAAAAATGCCATCAGCCCCTGACAACTGCGATTCCCGCATCCTGTTGTCCCTCTTCGTATACACTGGCCGGGCATCGTCCAGCTTGAACACAGTTTGTGCTCGCACAATGAAGCTGTCTAAAGGATTGCGATAGTAATCATGTAACAGCATACCTTCTCGGGACCAGGACGTCAAAGAGCCGTTCCAAGATTGCACATCTTTTTCATCTATCTGCAGGACGCCCTGCAGTTTGAATTTGTCGACATGAAGAACGTGGGTCGTCGTCCAAGAACAAAGTACTCCTGAATCCTGCAGCAAACCGTTGAACCAAGCAGAATTTCGTTCCAATCTCAAGTGATGCGCGTGACCGTCGACGGTCATGCGCTGTCTTGGGTGTGCCACACTGCACAGCCAAAGGACGACCATCGTGAAAATGTGCATGGTTGTGCTGTCCAGCTCTGTTTTGTCACTCGTTCATGTGCTATTTGGCTGTTTGGATTCAGTTGGATTCATTTTTCATGTGCAAATCTGTTGTGTCATGTTTTGGCTTGATGCAAAAGCTACTTTGCAGCTTTCACAGGCTGCAAATTGCAACCGATATCTCGAACGACGAATCTGCTGAACTGCTGGCAACTGATCAAGCAAAATAAGCAAATCGATATCTCAAACGGCATGTGGAGCTGTGAATCTGCTGATGCACAGGCTTTCGATCGCACACATGTGGCCGCTCTTTCACAATCTAACACTATGTGACGACTTTCTGCCTGAAAAAATCAAAAAGGAAAGCTTTTCAGTCCCACAGCAAACAGCTTTCAGTTCGTGCTCTGCAGATTTAGGATTTAAGGTTTAGGGGTAAGGGCTTTAAGGATTTTTTTGAGTGCACGCACTGGACTAACACGTCCTGTTTGAGCCGTTAAGGATTTTTTGTGTGCGCGCACTGGACTAACACGTGCAGTTTGAGCCGTTAAGGATTTTTTGGTTTGCATGCACTGGACTAACACGTCCTATTTGAGCCGTTTGAGCCGGTGGGTGGGCTGGTGGGTGGGGGTAAGGTGTGATTGAGTCGGGAAAGGGCCAGGGTGGGTTTTCCTGCCACAAGTCCATGCCGAAACGGTTTTCGTAAACCCTTGTAGGTTGAAGATTCCAATTCTGGTCTTGGGCCTTGACCAGGGCAGCATCGGGCTTGCTGGCATGGCCTACGCTATGTGTGACAATATGGTTCACGTGAAATGTGACAAGATTCACAGGGCC
>BGNK01002202.1:0-109755 GCA_003297005.1 Symbiodinium sp. clade A Y106
GCGCTCCAATGCGCGGGGGGTGTTTTTAATCCTTTTGTGTACGTATATTAGTGTTCTACCTACGTTACTATGATGGCTCAAGTGAACAAAAAGTCCGTGCGTTCTGCTGCTAACAATAAACCTAGCCTCAAACTATACAAGCCTAAATCACGCAAACTCTGAAGCCCCAAATCCTTGTGTCTAGATCAAGCCCAGAACTCTAAGGCTCCATGTAGCCATATAGTATACACTTAGGCCTTGAAGTACCTATATAAGCCTATATAGGAACCCCTTTAAGGCCTAAGTATACAATTTCTATATGTCTACATGGAGCCTTAAGCCTAAAACCCTAAACCAATATGAATACCCTTATAGAACCCTTATAGGATCTACCCTAAGCCCTAAACCCTAAACCCTAGACAAACCATTGAGTCTAGATGCAAGCCCAGAACCAGGACCCAGAGTAAGCCCATGTTTCCTTTTTTAGGGTTCTGGTTCCCTTATGACCCCCTTTAAACCAAAAAGGGCACCCTTTTTATTCCTAGGTTACTCTTAGGCTAGGTTCTCCAGTAGTACCCTTTTACCCTTTTTCTTTTTGGGTTCCCTTACTAAAACCGAATAGTAGGCAAAAGGGTACCCTTATTATTAAGGGGCTACTGGGGAACCTAGTAGGTCCAGAGAATAATTTTGGGATCAAGATCAACTCTGCACTGGGGCGCGTAGAGACTTGATTGTAACTTGGGCGGCCCGGGCTCTTGTTTCAAAGGGAAAAAGGGGGCACCCTTCATGGGGAGCCCTACCCCATCTAGAGGCGCCATAGTAGTTCCTTTTTCGGGTTCATATTTAGAATCCGATAAGGTAATCCCCAAAAGGAACTACTATGGAGCCTAAGGGTAACGGGCTATATAATGGCTATATACTAGCTATATTCAGGTTGTAAGTTTAGGGGTCCTTTTGAAGGGTCCCCTCTTTTTCTCCCTGGATTCTTTGCAAGCGAGGGCGGGTCATTAGCACCCCGCCCTCTTTATCACACCCTGATTGTAACCTATGTGCCAAGGCGGCTGATAGTAAACCCAACGGACACCCGCCAGAACCCCAAGAAAGCCTTACGCAACCCTGGGAGATCCGTAGCAAACTTCATCAGAAGCCTACTTATAGAGTCCCTTGATCTTGTAAGTACTACAGGGGTCCAAAATGGTCAAAGTAGTACTTACCCCATTAACCCCTTGTAGAAATGTGCTCCAATATAAAGGTCCAATATACTCCCAAAGCTCTGTGCCATTCATTTACTTTAAGTGCTTGTTGTAGGCCTTCGTGAGCTTCTACAAGCTTCTACCAGCTCTCATTCTTGAAGTTATAAGTACCTTAAATGGAGTTACCCCAATTATAACCCTATTTGTAACCGACTTGCCGTGGCCAACTACTTGCCGCGGCCAACAACTCTTTATCAACTGCATACAGCAGCTCGTGTGAGGGTGAGCCAACAACCTCATCGGTTACCAAACCTCACGCACTTGTCTAGTTTTTCGAGCTGTAGCTCACAACAGCTCGAATGACGAAGGCGCTGTCGGTTCAGATCAGTGTAGCGGTACACAATGTGCGAATGCATCTATTTTTCGGCTCAGGACGACAGCCATGTCTTACAAAGGATGCGACCCCATCCTTAGGGGTCCTGTTGACAAGTCACAGGTCCGCCGGGCCGACTGGAGGTTAAGTTTTGCCGCTCTTGACGCCAACTCTCCCGAGGAGTATGACAGCAAAGCGAAGCGCTGATGCGTTTGCTGGGGTCGGTGGTATCGAGGCAGCTAAGTCCCCTGAGCCTTTAAGTAAACCCTAAACTCTAAACCCTTAAACCCCAAACCCTAAAAGCCCTAAAAGCCTAAAACCCTAAAACCCCAAAACCCTAAAGCCCTAAAACCCTAAACCCAAACCCTAAACCCCTAAACAGTAGGCCTTTAAGTATAAAGCCGTTTTCAGATTCCTTTGCAAACCCTAAGCCCTAAACCCGAAACCCCTAAGTCCAGTGGGCCTTTACGTAGGCCTTCGTGAGTTTCTACCAGCTCTCATTCTTGGGCTGCTTTTGGGTCTTCTTCCAGGCGCAGCTTTCAGGTTTCGAGGGCTCTAGGGGGTTCGAAATTTTAGGGTTTAGGTGTTTAGGGTCTTAGGGTTGAGGGGTTTTAGGGTTTAGGGGTTTAGGGTTTAGGGGTTTAGGGGTTTAGGGTTTAGGGGTTTAGGGTGTAGGGTTTAGGGGTTAGGGGTTTAGGGATTTAGGGGTTTAGGGTTTGGGGGGCGCGAGGGCTTAGGATTTAGGATTTGTGTTTAGGGCTGAGTGCGAATAAAAATTCATAGCTTGGTACGTACTTTGTTGGCTTTCAACAGCTGCAAGTGTTTTTGTTACTTGTTTGCGACTGGTAAATAATGTCTCTTGGTTCATAGTCTTGTTTAGTGCGTCGAGAAGGATCCTCAGGCCTCTTGACGAGTGTGTTTTCGGGTCTCCTTGTGGGGATACATCCTTACCACACCCTGGTTCCGTTTAAAGGTGTTATACCCTCGGCGCTTCCCTGACACAGGTGCAACGTATGACCATTGCTGGATCGACTTCGGAGAGGGATACCTATGTAAGTCAGTGAAAGTCGTAGGGCACAGGGGGCAAGCAGCGTAGCAAGAATCATAGCAACGAAAATACACAAGTCTGAGTAATAGCAGCGAAAATGTGCTAAAACATGGTTCATCACCATCATCGACATGGCCGAAACTAGTATTGTTAGTAATGATGATGAAGAGGCTCGATAAACCCGAAAGCTTGACTGGTTGGGACACGTGTGTTCATTGCTAGGCCTTTGGCGTGACCAGTTACCGACCCCTTTGTGGACCACTGCGGTGGGATGCAAGCATGACGAAGATTGGTTTAGGGTTTAGGGTTTAGGGAAAAGGAGGAGATGGGATGCACGGTGCATGCTTGGCTCATGACCGCCCTTCTAATCGAGGAATTGTACAGCGGAAGCACATTTGGTAAATGCTTGAGCGGTGAGAAGAGGCAGCTTCCACGGGGCCCCAAGTACCAAGACAGTAGCTACCAAATAAGTGTTTGGGCCCTTAGACTCCAAAATTTAGTACGTTTTGTGGGTACCTAGGTGTCTTGTTATAGGACCCTAGCCATAATTAACACATGTCATCCAAATAAAGGTAGTGCATTTAAGGGTCTAGGTATATCATAGTATTACTTGTGCCTTTGGAGTCTGTGAGCATCTTGCTTGGCGCAACACTTTGCGCATTCATCTGAGGGGTTGATACGTTTGTTGCCACGCAGGGGTTGGAAGTTTGATTGTTCTAGACCAAAGGGTCCTGTGTACCTATATAGTAGAACGTAGGGTTTCTATATTAAATTAGGAATTACTCTTATGATTTAGGGAAGTACCCCCCCGTAACAGTACGTAGGACTTGTTGGGTAAGCTTGGAGCTCTGCGCCCTTCTATATTTCCCTTGAGCAACTACTTCGCTGTACATGATCTCGTGCTTGTGCTGCCATTGCCCCAAACTCTGAACCCCTAAGCCCCTATACTTGATATACCTTCTATGTTTTTTTATGCCTTACGGCCCCTGATTTTTATACCATAATTATACCGCACATCCCTATTCCAAGTATACAAGCCCCGCCCATTACATAAAGCCTTATTGAAGCCTTCAAAGGAACCTTCAAGGAGCCCTTGAAGGAACCCGTGTTCTAGTTTCTCAGGGCCCCAACACCCCGGAGACCCTAAACCCTAAACCCTATAGAAATCACAGCTCCTACAATAAACCCCGCAAGCCCTAAACCCTCCAAGCAGGCCCTGCATCCCTACACCGTCCGCCTTTGCCTGGAGCAGAGCGCTGCGAAGCAGATCCTTGGCTTCCCTTGTGGGTTTTGAGGCTTTTTTTGTTCAAGGGGTTTAGGGTTGTAGGGTTTAGGGTTTAGGGGTTGGATCCAAGGTTTCCAAGTTTTGTCTTTCTATTGTTTGTATGGAGGGGGGGGGGCGGCTTGTACAAGGGTGTTGAATTATGTCGATTCCTTGCATCGGGCTTGCTCTTGGAGGGCTTACAAGCTTTAATACAGGGTTCCTTTATATTGGTTCTTTCGCACGGCTTTGGTGGTGGTGTTTCAGGGGTCGGGGTGGTTATCGCATTAGGTTTTAGGACGTCTTAGCTTGAGGATGCCAAGGTTGAGGGCTTCACGGTTCAAGGGTGCAGAGTTGGATAGATGACGGGCGTTGGGATTTAGCGGTTCTCGCTGTAACCCCCAAACCCTAAACCCTATACCCTGCTGTTGTGTTTGCTTCTTGTGTCCATGGTGTTGAGCTTTATCGACTTCGGCTTGGGGCATCTCATGGCTTCAAAGATTCTAAGATTTAATTTGGCTTCATGTTCTGAACGCAAACCTTCCAAATCCGATGGAACAGCTGCAGTCTCCAGGTCTGGGTTAGTGCACACAACCTTTCCGGTAGTCTTCGTAGCTCCTTTTTGGGTTACCTTACACGAGCCCAACTATGGCTTAAAAGTTGATTTAAAAAGAACTACAATGAAGACTACAGGCAGGATTTTGCGGGAGGATGTATACTAATTTCTGAACCCAAGCCTACACTCTAAAGGGTTGAATCCCCGAAATCCTGGACAGCCCACCTTGAGTGTCATACCCTCTCCTTTGTTGGGAGCCATCTAGTTTTATGGTCGGATCTGTTATATAGACAACCCTAGAAGTAGAGTAGGTAACCTTTAACCTACTTTAACCTTTTTGGGGTAGTATAATCCCTGTATTATGAAAAAGGTTAACCTTTAGTTCCCCATGATACCCGACAACTAGACAACTAGGCAACATAAGGGGTAGGGTATGAGCCTGTGTGTAAACCCTGAACCCGTAACCCACACCCTAGACCACCCAAGCCCCCAGCCCTGAACCCTGCACCCTCGAGCCTCAGGCCTAAACCCTTTAACCCTACTTGAAGGCCCAGGGGACAGTGAGTCGGTCATAAGTAGGGCGATAATTGCGGTAACTCCATTTAAGGTACTTATAACTCTACTTATAACCTACTTGCTAAGTCCCCTGCCCCTTCACATAAAGTCCCTAAGCCCGACAGTAAACCCGAAGCCGCTTGAACACCGGGCCCGAACTGTAAACCGTTAACCCCTGAACCGAGGATCAAGATAGCCCAAAAGCCTTCCATAGTATGGTGTTTGGGCCCAAAAGCCTTAATATATGAGTCCTTAGAGCCGTAGGGTAAACCGAGGATCAAGCTGAAAGCTGACGTGATGTTGGGTGCGCTGGCCACTGGGCCAAGAGCTTCAGAGGGTTTTCAGTCGAGGCTCGCTCAGGGGCTTGACTGTAGAGTTACAAGGAGGTGATATAGGGGCCTTAATGATTACCTGTACTATTTTGGGGCTTCCTTATTGTGAGTATAGTATAATGGGCCCCAAAACCCTGTTCGAATTATAAAAAGCCCCTATATTGTAGAACCCCTATAGTAATCCTTAGAGGACCCTTTTACAGGAACCCTATTCTAATTGTTTATTCAGGCCCGTATATTCGGAGTTTAGGGGTTGTCGGGGCTTAGGGTTTAGGGTTTAGGGGTCGTTTCACGTGCATTGCCTTCGGTTCTTCCGTGTTTACTGCAGGGCAGTGGTCATATATGGTCCTATCATAGTATGCCATATTGCATCGTCTAGTCTATTCTATTTTACAGTTAGTTCTCAGGATCCTTTTCTGGATCCCCCAAATAGTACGGCACCCTAAAGGAGGATCCGAAAAGGGATTTTAATTTAGAGAACTATCCCTGTTACAATTACATGGAGCAACTTAGGGTTTAGGGTTTAGCCAATCTCCCATGATCGCGACTACTGCACAAGTACGACTCCCAACAGTCCCTGTTCCCATATAATGAACATACTTGGGCTGAAGTGCCTAAATTGTCAGTAAGGCCAATGTGTACACTGTATGAGTACTTAGGGACTACTGCTGCTACAAGTACGTGCTCCTGGGACTGCTTCGTATTCATTTTGCCGTACTACGAACTCAAAAGCCCCTTCAAGCCTGGCACCCCCTCGCCCCCTCCCCCCCCGCCCCCCAATCACTTGATATGGGTGGTTGTCAATTTAGGGTCCCTTTTTGGGTCCCTATGATAATACGTCACCTAATATTTAGGGTACCCAAAACCCTAAACCCTATATGTTCCTCCAGTATCAGTATCCGCCCGCAGCCTAAAACTCAACTCCTAAACGCGGTGAAACGGAACCTTATAGGGCCCCAAAAAAGCACATAAGCAAAAATTAGGATAGGGATATCCCATATAAACCCCCGTATAATGAAGCCCAATGAGGTAGGGATATCCCTATAAAATGCTTATGCTTATGTGCTTCTTTGGGTCCCTAACCTTAGACCTTGAGCTCCTGACCTCAAACCCTAAACTCCTACTCCCTCTCTGCTTAATTACTGATATTATGATTTAATATGATGATTACCATTATTGCTTTTTTCTATTATTACTAGTATGGCTATTTTTACTATTATTACCATTATTACTATTATGACGATTATTACTATTATCACTGTTATTACTATTATTACTATTATCACTATTATCACTATTATTGCTATCATTACTACTGTTGGTACTACGATTACTAGTACTGTTGGTACTACTATGTTTACTATCTTGTTCTTCTTGCTATTGTTACAACGCCGCTGTCCTGAGGTTGTGGCTGCCTTCTTCTTTGGCGTCACTGGCTCTGCCACCAGCAGCCGGAGCCCTGAGGCCGGGGCAGCGGGTCCTAGACTAAGGGTTTAGGGCTTCGGGTTTAGGGTTTAGGGCTTCGGGGTTAGAGTTAGGGTTTATAGGGTTTAGGATTTAGGGTTAGGGTTTAGGGCTTGGGGTTGAAAGTCCCAAACCTTACGGACGAAATGTACCTTGAAGGAGTTCAACGTTTAATTGCCATATAGGGTTCCGCGTACGAGGTTAGATGGCCTCTACTTGTAAGGTTTGCTCCCTCCTGTATAGTGTTGTATACTTTTGGCGGACAGATAAAAGTGCTCAGCACCAAAAAAAGCCCTAAGCCCTATAGCACATCTATGAAGGGAAGCCGGGTAATTCTGGGTATATACGTTAAACTATCAGAACCTACTCCTTGCAGGTTCTTGTTATAATATCCCTTACGATAGACTTTATAGGGACCCTACAAAAATAGGTTTTGGTAGGTTAAGGTTTGCCATATCAGAGCATTCCGAAATTACAAATCCTTGGCTGCAAGGTTTCAAAGGCCCAAGGACTAGGCGAGCTCAATATGTTTGGGCTGCCACAAATTCCAAACCTGTTGGGCGTACTAAGTGATTTTCCCAGGCAAACACCGAGGATAGCTAACCTCCTAGACTCCAACAGGTCCAAGTCAAAACCCCACCAAACTTAAAACACCAAGGGTGCCTTAGTAGCAGCTCTAAGCTGGGAACCTGTGTAACCTAATCGTGGCTACCCTAATTATAGCCCTAAGTCCTCTGCACCTGCAAGTGGACCCTTGCTTCCAAGATTTCAATGAACTTCTAAATTGACCATTGAGGATTGTGCAGATGCCCGGATGTCCATGTCACGTGCCTTGTCTGCCCAGAAGAAGCACTGAGGCTGAGGTGATTTAGGGCTTAAGATGTACACCATACTCACAGGAAGCCAACCCTAAACCCTAAACCCTAAACCTGAATCCTGAACCGTACGATTTGGCATGGGGCCTCATAAGGGGCTTCAGAGTGAGTAGCTGCTCAGAGGAGAAGCCCTAAACCCTCAACGCCGATCCCTAAAGCCTAAGCCCGAAATCTCGACCCCTCTAAATCTTGAACCCTTACCCTAAGCCCTTCTAAACCCTAGGCCCAACCTTAACCCTGAATAACCTACCTTTTTAGGGTTCCTTATTATGATTTCCTTATATAGGTCCTTAAAGGTAGGTTATTCCGGGTTAAGGAAAACCCTAAACCCATCCCGAAACCGTAACCCCATCTGAACCCAAGGCCCTCAACCCATCTAAACCCTTAACCCGAAGCCGATCTAAACCCTAAGCACCATTGTAGAAGCCAGAAAAATGGAGCGCAGTTATCCTCATGCCCTTAAGGTAAAGTATACTTGGCGTTCTTCTGGTTGACCCTTAGGACTTTAACTTTTTGGGTTTCTATATGAACTATATTAAGTAGGCTAAAAGTTTAAACTTTTAGGAGGACTTCAGAAGTCGGCCAAGTATAAAGAATCCTAGCGAACATCATCCTGTAGCCATGTTCCAACTTTCTGTGTAAACCCTCAACTTCAACCTCAAGTGTAGGGCTAGTGGTGCCAAGGCGTTCTCACACACTTTAGGGTTTACCCTAAGGCTCAAAATAGCCCAAAAGCCTTATATAGTATGGTCTTTGGGCCCAAAAGCCTTAATATGTGAGTCCTTAGAGCCTTGAGCCTTAGGGTTAGGGTTACCTAGGGTTCAAGTAACGTCTCTACCTTTTTAAAAACTTGTTTCAGGAAATCATAATAAGGAACCCTAAATATAGATTCCTTAAAGGAGCGCTTACAGGAACCCCTATAGATCCCTTAAAGGCATCCTGGAAAGGTAGGTCTCTTAGGGTCCAGGCGCCCATAATAAGGAACCCTGAAAAGGCAGGTTCTTTAGGGTCCAGGTTAAGAGCTGTGATAACGATCCCAGAGGGTCCATGTACGCCACTATTATGGAATTAGGCCCTAAAGCCCTAAAAGACCATCCCTATTATGGCTTTGGGGAACTTAATTCCATAATAGTAGTGTATATGGACCCCCTGGGGATGTTACACCGGTCGTGAGGTCGAGGGTCTCAGACTTCAGGATCTCCGCCTAAACCCTAGGGACTTAAGGGTTCCTGTAAAGGGTTCCTTTAAGGGTTTCTATAAGGATTCTATAAGGGTTCTAATTCTAGTACTTAGAGGCGCAGGGGACCTAGCAAGTAGGTGATAAGAAGAGTTATAAGCACCTTAAATGGAGTTACCCCAAGTATAACTCTAAATATCCTGAATCCTAGCCGCTACAGCCGAAGACTCAACCTCTGACTCCCGAGCCTGAGCCTGCATTGGCATGCCGTGCAGTTACCCAGACCCCCGAAAGGATCTAGAAAGTAGATCCCTTAATGGGGGTTCCTTTAAAGACCCCCCTTTAGTAGTATAGGGTCCCAAACTAGGGGATCTACTTTTTAGATCCTCCCGGGGGTCTGGGTATCCGTTATCCGTACAAACAGACCAATCGCACTTCCGATATCATAATAGTAAGGCAGTAACAAGGGCCTACACCGGGCCCAAGAGAACAAACGGCGGTCGAAGTAGGGGTTTTTGGGATTTAGGGGTTTGCGGGTTTAGGCAATTTAGGGGTTTCAGGTTTGGGAGGTTTTGTGTTTAGGGGCTTCGGGTTTAGGGTTTTTTGGGTTGTTAGGGGTTTAGGATTTGTTGGGATTTATTGGGCCCTCGACCTCGGAATCGGTGTGTACGCTGCTGCTTCTACACGGGATCCACACATCACTCTGGGCCGATGCACCCTCCCGGCGACAGCGGCTCAAGGTGAAAATTTCAACCCGGCAAAATCTTCAGAGAGCTTTCTAGTACTACTGTACAAACTCGGGCATTTCCTTGAGTACCCCAAACTGTGGGAATTCTCGTAGAGCAGTTGTGATGCACAACTCAAGTACCCTAGACCATGACGAAATCATGCCCGTCGGCTACTGAGGTGATTTGGATTGCCTACACCCTAAACCCTAAACCCTGAACCCTACCAGGACCCGCCCCAAGTGCCCCTTAAAAGAGCCTTTACGCTTCATAGTGCGTATTTCGGGTATAATAGAGGGTCTAGGTGAACCCTAAACCCTAAACCCTGAACCCAGGTTTTGTCGATCAGG
Organism: Symbiodinium sp. clade A Y106; assembly: GCA_003297005.1. Lineage (NCBI taxonomy): Eukaryota > Dinophyceae > Suessiales > Symbiodiniaceae > Symbiodinium > Symbiodinium sp. clade A. Next base: position 9,889 of record BGNK01002202.1, read on the forward strand.
TCTTGCCGAATTGAAGATCGACTCCCCACCAGGGTTTAAAAAGGACTTAGGATGTACATGGGGGTTAGGGTTTGCGATGGTTTACGGGTAAATGGTTTGGCAGTTTTAGAGCTTTAGGGTTTAAGATTTAAGGGTTGAAAGGTTTCGAGTCTATCCCTGTGCTGTCGAGGCTTCGTGCTGATCGGGATCATCTCGGTCTCTTTCGTGAGCTTCCCAATCTCGCTGTTGGCTCACATGTCCCCGGGCTTCAGTAGGGTTTAGGTTTTGTTGGGTTTGGGGTTTGGAACTCCTAAACCTTACCCATAGGCCCCAAAGTAGTTCCTTTTTGGGGTTCGTATTTAGAATTCTATAAGGGAATCCCAAAAGGAACTACTTTGGGGCCTATGGGTAAACCCTAAACCGACGTTGATGCGCCTTATGGGTTTTCGGATATTTTAGATGCAGGTATTCCTCATGCCCGATCACGGTTCATGGCTGTCAACGGCCTATGACAAGATTCAGCGCTAGTAGGTAGATGTTGGTATGGTAGAGGTAACTGTAGCTGGGTTAGTTTAGGCTAAGACCGAGCGCCCGCAGCCAGCCAAAACGCCAAAGACCAAGACCATCGCACACCACCGAAACCCTCAGTGAAGTAGGAGTTTAGGGCTTTGAGCTTGTGGCTGCAGGGTGCAGGCGTTCCGTGAAAACATTATGGTTTTGGGGCTATGGGTCAGGAGATTTGCTACATGGTTTCGTGGGTCTCGGGCGGCAATTGAAGGAGACTTGGCTAATAGGTTGAGGAGTCAAGAGGGGATAGCTGTGCCCTACACAAGGGTTGTCCTAATGATCATTTACCCACTCCATATACATATATATATATATATATATACATATATACATATTTATATATTTATATATTTATATATTTATATATTTATATATTTATACCCGGTGATTCAGGGCCGAAAGCTACTTTTCATGGCTTGGGAGTGTCAACTTGTGACATTGAGTGCTGCTTGAGAAACCGTACGGTTGAGGAGCCCGCTTAGGATTTGAAGGTTTGGGATTTGAGGGTTTATGGCTTTGGTTTGGCGACTTAGGGTTAAACCCTAACCCCTGAAGCCCAAACCCTAAACCCTAAACCAGTGGGTTTTGAGTTTAAGGGTTTAAGTGGGGTCTGGGTTCAGGGCATTCGTTGTTGGATTCAGGATGTGATTTTTGAGTTTAAGGGTTCACCTATAGTCTTCATTGTAGCTCCTTTTGGGGGCTACCTTGTTAGATCCTAAACATACAGTTGGTTAAACCCAAAAAAAGAACTACAATGGAGACTATCCCTAAACCCTAAACCCTAAACTATAGACGGAAGAGCCTGTACGGACTCATGATCCTTGCAGGGCAGATTCTGCAAGTTCTTTAGCCGCGATGAGCGTTTGATTAAATTCAGCCTTTAGCAGATTCTTAAGTCTCCCTATACCTGAAAACTTGAACCCTAAACCCTCTAAACCCTAAACCCCTAAACCCCTAAACCCTAAACCCTATAAACTCTAAAACCACTTAAACCTTGAGCCTTAACCCCAACACTAAGTCCAGTCGCACAAGGTGGCAGCGAAGCTTCGTGGACGAAAGTGCACGCGGTCATTATACACGGGACAAGCAGATCATGTTCTGGCAAGTGCAGGACGCCATGGGTTTAGGGTTTAGCGACGCCAAAGGGTCCTCTGCACTGTTATGGGGAGTTCTTCGCTGGATGAAATAGTAAGTATTAGTGTTCTTAATATAGAAACCTTACATTCTACTATATATATATATATATATATATATAGGATCGCAATAGTAATTTTTAATATAGAAACCTTACATTCTACTATATATGTATATATATATATACATATATATAGGATCATAATAGTAATTCTTGATATAGAAACCTTACAATCTACTATATATACGTACATGGGACCCTTTGGGGACGCCCTGGGGGAAGACAGACGATCTAGAGCTTAGGGGTCCTGAAGTGTCTTTCAGGAGAAATCACTGTTAGCTAAGTGGGTAGTTCAGGGTTTAGGGTTTAGGGGTTCAGGGTTTAGGGTTTTGGGTTTTGGTGTTTAGGGTTTAGGGTTTAGGGTGTTCTGTAAACTACGGTCCCTTTCTAGGTCCCCAAAACAATTCGCACGGCAGCCAGTTTTCGACAACGACCCATGTATTCAGATGGTACACTCATGGTATGGAAACTTGGCTGGTTTCGGGCGAACGTCATGCCCATCATGATATATCTCGTCGCTGCACTAGTACTATCTATTGCTTGGACCATTAACATCAGTACCACCGCCGTCAATATCATCAGCATCAGCATCACCGTCAAAAATACCATCACCGCCATCATCCTGCTGCAGTCCTTAGCAAGAGCCATATTTATCTTGTTTGCATGAATGTTCGGCCGAATCGTAACCCTAAGTCCTCGATTCCAAACCCTAAAACTTAACAGCCCCAAACCTTAATCCTGAAACCCAAGTCCTACACACTAAATCCTAAACCCAAACTCTAAGCCCTATGAGCCCTGTTCGCATACCGTTCTGCGTTGGGCAGGACTTTGTCTTCTGGGTCGGCAGCTCCTTCTACACCCTCTTCTGAGCCTTGGCTCAAGGCTGACTACCCTAAGTCATAGGGACCCTTAGGGGGGTAGGGGGGAGGGCGGATAGGGGGCCTTCATGCCCACAATAAGGACCTGATAAGGCCTATAACAGGAAGTATAGTCCCCGACCCCCCTACCCCCCTTAAGGGTCCCTATGGCTAAGGGTCCAGATACTTTGGGGATCCTCAAAACTAGGACTTCTGAGACTCCGAGGACTCTGCTTGGGAGATTCCGGACCCTCCAAGAAGATACCAGGACGCTTAGGGTAGTACTACGGTCTAAGGCTTAGGGATTTAGTGTTTAGGGTTTAGGGTTTAGGGCCCTGAAGCCTATAAAGCCTACCCTTTTCAGGATCAGAGTTCCCTGTGATAAGGCTCAAGAAGGATAGGCTCTTTGGGGTTCAGGCAGGCTTCAGCCCTAGACCCCATTGAGAGTTTGGGGCTTGGGCCTAGGCCAGCACATGCGCATGAGCGCGAGATACTTAGAGGCCCAGGGGACTTAGCAAGTAGGTTATAAATAGAGTTACAAGTACCCTAGATGGAGTTACCCCTAAACCCTAAACCCTAAACCGTGGCTCTGCCCTAAACCCTACTTATAACCGGCGTACTATGTCCCCTGGGCTCCTGTATACGACAGCTCATGGAAAGATATCCTTCATAGTCACCGTTTGAAGAGTCTTACTGTTGACGGGCGATCATTATCATGAGTACCAATAGCAAGAGATCAGCATTCGGGGCTTCACAGTGCCCTTAAACCTGAAAAATCGAAACCCCAAACCTCCAAACCCCTAAACCCCTAACCCCTGAACCTTAAACCCTAAACCCCCAACCCTGTACCCCGAACCCTAAACCTAAAAATCTTCCAAAGCGCTTCTTAAGAAATGCCGGCCGTCCGAGGCTGCCTGTTTATTGCGCTCTTCATAGCAAACCTCAGCGAGCTCGACCAGTGGTGCCACGGCTCTAAGGTTCAGGGTGTCTGGTTAGTTTGGGCTTCAGGTTTTAGGATGTAGGTTTAGCGTCAAAGTCTACTGCAGGGTGTGTCTAATGAAGGAACTCACTAGGGAAGCACACAGCCAACCCTAAGACCTTAATCCGGAAAGGAACCCTTGAAGGAACCTTTACGGGATCCTTTAAGGGATCCTTTAAGGGTTCCTTTGAGGGATCCTTTAAGGGTTCCTTTGAGGGATCCTTTAAGGGTTCCTTTGAGGGATCCCTTAAGGGATCCTTTAAGGGATCCTTTACGGCTTCCTTGAAGGGATCCTTTAAGGCTTCCTTTAAGGGATGCTATGCAGGAAGGGCTCTGCTCTACAGGTAGTAGGAAGTCTCACCCTGAACACCTAGATCCTCATAAATCCTACTTTCAACTACCATAACCTTCTTTTTGCAGGCTCATACTGTTGATGGACAAAATCCTGCATGACCCTAAACTATGGGAATTATGGTATATTCCTTATAATGGGTAATGCAGGATTTTGTCCATCAACAGTAGTTTAGAGTTTGTCGGGAGCCTACAATAAAGTAGGTTTGGTAGTTCAGGGTAAACTATGCCCCTAAACCTCAAACCCGTCGCATTTCTCGGCGTCTGAATTTTGCTCATAGCGTGCCCTGCGCTGAGCATCTGAAGTCTGGGCTTCGAGAGAGAGAGTCTGAACGTACACCCCTCTCTAGGGTCGAAAGGTTTTCAGGGTTTGAGAGTTTAGGGTTCAGGGGTTTAGGGTCTATGGGTGTAGTGTTCAGGAGTTCCGCGGTTTGGGGGTTTAGAGGTTCCTGGTCTGCGCCTTCGGGTGCAGGATCTTCTGATCTTACCGACCATACTGGTTCTACCCTAAACCCTAAACGCAGAAGTTCTATGTCAAACCCGAACGAATTCCAAGATCTTTGGAGCATTTGTCATACCTAGTCCCGACCGACACTTCAAAACAACCGCCGAAATAAATGGCTCTGTTGTTCTTCCCTCAATTACAGACCCGAATCCCTATACCGGGAACGCTAGGCTGCCCTAAACTGCTTTTGTTGCGGCAACAGACCCACACCTAAGCCTGGATAGTAGAGCAAAAAGACGAGGGTAGAGCAGTGGCAGGGGTCGTTCAGTTCATGCAGTTCACGGTGCGCACGGCGATGCTTCTGTCAAAAGCGCACCACGTCTTAGAGACCCCAAACCCTAAACCTAAACGGCTTAAAGTTAGGTTATCAGAGCCGTGGTCGTATTGGTTCAGCTCCAATTGCTGATGCCCTGGTGTATAGTAGCTCTTTAACAATGGACCTTCAAAAACTTAGTAGCTGAGTGGATACACTTTACACTTTTTGAGATAATATGACCCACTATAAAACTGAAAGTGTAAACTTTTTGGGGCCTATGAACTGAGCAACTAAGTAGTAGCTCTTTAACAATGGACCTTCAAAAAAGAGAAAATAACGGGAGACTGAAGAAACCATGTAAAACCCCAATCCCCTGAACTTTGAGCTGCTGAAGGTTTAGGTAACCCTGAATAACCTACCCTTTTAGGGTTCCTGATTATGGTTTCCTTATATAAGTCCTTAAAAGGGTAGGTTATTCCGGGTTAAGGTAGGGTTTAGGGCTCTGAAATCTGAGACCCCCCACAAATCCTTACTTGGAGTCCCTGCGTCCTTCAAAGCTTAGACGACGGCTCTTTATGAGGAAGTGGCTGCTCACCTTCGCGGTTATCGTGGTGCGAATCGCCATAGTTCAGCCGCACTTTGGTTCAAAGTGGAGGTAGCGTATCAATGCTTGGGGTGTTATAGATTCTGGTTGAGCTTTACATCGATCTATACAGGGTTTTTCTAATCGGATTTCATGCCCCTGAGTTGGCAAAGCAGCTCTCCTGGATTAAGTTTTCTGGCTTCAAGTTTTCCTTTGATCTCTCACAGGGCTATGCAGTTTTGGTGGGCATGTCGCAAGACTGTGCGCGCTTCGTTTGAGCCCTGCGCCCTTGCGCCTAAGTTGGTGCAGAAGGAATACGGGGAATCTTGGAATCTGGACATGTTCAGTTGCTGTGCTTGAGCCTCCACTCATGATGACCGTAACGGTTGTGGTGGTGATGGTCGTGGTGGTGGTGGTGTCCACGAAGGTTGCATATTTGGACTTTCTGCCCAGAAATGCAAAACCAGAACAAGCAGCCTTTAGTTCGCATCCAGCATGTAAAGTAGGTTCATGTGCAAATGTATAGGTACTTATGTATGCATGATATACACGTGTGTATAAGTATATATGAAAATATAAAATATCTGTAGCTTAAAAAGAGAGAGAAAGTATTTGTTTTCTTCTGTATTTGCCCACAAATACATATGAAAATCCATCCGTCCATCCATCCTTCCTGCCTTCCTAGATACATACACATGGGAGCTTCCCAAAATAGGGGACCCTAAAAGTACCCTAAATAGTAGGATCCTTATTATAAGGACTCCAAAATAAGGTACCCTAATTTTCGGAAACTCCAAACCCTTGTAGAGCCCTTTAAAGGAACCCTTATAGTACATACCCTTATAGTAACGCTTGAAGAGTCCCTTTAAAGGTACCCCTAATTTTCGGGAACTCCCATACATACGTCCACACTAAGAGGGTCCATGTATATATATATACACATAATATATATATATATATATATATGTATATATATATATACTACTATTATCGAACTAGGTCCCCAAAACCATAATAAGGATGGTTTTGGGGACCTAATTCCATAATAGTAGTATACATGGACCCTCTGGGTTCTTGATAGCTCACCGGCCCCGTGATGTAGGGGCCTTAATAATGAGAATAGGGTTTTGGGGCCCATCAAACCCTAATCCCTAAACCCTAAGCCGCATCTCATGGCCACCTGTTCCGACACCGGTCGTTGGGCTCCTAGTCTTCTGTCTGGCCCTTAGTAGGGAATGGGGGAATGGATCCCTATACCCAGACCCCGGGGAGGATCCAAAAAGTAGATCCCTTAATGGGGGTTCCTTTAAAGTACCCTTAGTAGTATAGGGCCACAAATTAGGGGATGATCTTTCTAGATCCTCCTGACAGTTTTCGTCCGAGAACGGCCATACCAGAAGGCTCATGTACTGCTTTTGTATGTATGTATATGATATATATATAGAGAGAGAGAGAGAGAGGGAGAGAGAGAGAGAGTGTGTGTGTGTGTGCAAACTATATATATATATATATATAGAGAGAGAGTTCGTACAGTATAGTGTGTGGCCTTAAAGTGGTCCCTTTAATGGTACCTTAGCACCCAAGCATATGCTAGGCACATGGATCTGCAGGGGTAGTGCGTGGACCACTTGGAGGGGCAGGGGACTTAGTAAGTCGTTTATAAGTGGGGTCATAATTGGGGTAACTCCATTTAGGGTACTTATAACTCTACTTATAAGCTACTTACTAAGTCCCCTGCCCCTCCAAGCAGGATCGGCATGGCGTTTCTCCTTGCTGCCGCAACAAGATACGTGAAGATCCGCAGGAGCCCGGCTTGGGGTTGGGGTTGAAGGTTTAGGGTTTAGAGTTTTAGGGTTTAGGGTTTTAGGGTTTAGGGTTTCGGGTTTTAGGGTTTTAGGGTTTAGGGTTTAGGGTTTTAGGGTTTAAGGGTTTAGGGTTTTAGGGTTTAAGGGTCTCAGTTCAAGGCTTGCACTAACCATGCTCGCTCGGGGTGGGTGCTTCTAACATGTTTGAGTGCTCGGTCGTTTGTCTGCGCCGGTGGCTTGTTCGCATGAGGCGTGCTGCGCAAGCGAGCGAGCACGCAATTTTGTTAGAAGCACGCACCTCGAGCGAGCATNGCTCGCTGGCGCGTGTGCGCTGCTCCGGCGCGCGTGTGAGAGCGAGTTCCACAATCGAGCGAGCACGCAGTTGCGTAGGAAGCACGCAACCGAGCGAGCATGGCTAGCGAAAGCCTTGATCAGTACAGAAACAGAATTCATGCACTTTCCGACATTACTAACCTGGCAAGCTCAAAAAACGAAGGAATATGTCAGATAAACTAAACCCGAGACGTTCTAACCTTAGGCCCCAGGCCCTAAACCGCGACCCCCAAAAGCTTTAACAATCCCCAAGTTTAAAGCTCCAGGCCCAAAGATTCGAGACCCATAAGCCCACTCACAACCCTAAACCCTAAACGCCATTCAACAACAGGGTACCCTAAGACCCTAGGGCTCTAAGGACTCATATATTAAGGCTTTTGGGCCCAAAGACTATACTGTGTGAGGCTTTTGGGCTGCTTTGATGCCCAGGGATATGCAAGAACCATTATGGTACCCCAACCCTAAGCCCTAAAACCATCTAAAGCCTTTCCACTCCAACGTTTTCCGGCCGGATGCTTCTTATTGTTGTGTTGGCTTCGCGCGCAGTTTAGGCCTTTAGGACTGTTAAGGCTCTAGGGTTTTAAGGGCTTTAGATTAGGGCTTGAGGGCTTTAGAGGTTTTGGGGTTGACGGCTTTAGTGGCTTAGGGTGGTTAAAGCTCGGTCTTGGACCGTCCTTGTTTAAGCAGTTTTTGGAGCACACGGCCCTAAACCCTAAACCCTAAACCCAAACCCCTAAACCCTGTAAACCCTGAAACCCTCAAGCTGACACGCTAAATCCCCAACCCGGTGAGTCCCAAAAGCTCTCATAGTGTAGGAACCTGATCAAGAAGCCCTGGGCCTATAACCCCAAAATAGTAGGGCTCATATAAGGAACCCTCATAAAGGCCCCAGGTTTCTTAATCAGGTTCCTACATTATAACGGTCTGAGTGCTTCAGTCGAAGTTGTGTCCCCTTTCTCCTATAACTATAACACACACTCACACAACACCCTGTTCTATTTACCAAGGCTCGTACCATCAAAAGCTGTAAGTTCATGAACCTTTGCTTAAGCATTATTCCACCCTCTAATCTAAGCCTAAACCGTAGAACCTAAACCCTAGAGTTCTAGGAACACGGCAAGTGCAGGCCGGAGTTAGTTCGCGATGGCCACCCCAAGCTTCACTTCAAGCTGCCGAAGCAGGCACGAAGCAGACTACAGGAACCTGATTAAGCAACCATGGGTCTGTATTAGGGCTCTTTATTTATATGAGTCCTAATATTTTGGTGTTATAGGGCCAGAGTCTTTTAAATCAGGTTCCTACATTAGGGGTTCTTGTAGGGTTTGGGGTTTGGGGTTGTGGGCGTGTATCATGCCTTTCTTGAGGCTCTCCTAGATTCTTGTAGGGCTTCATGAGGCATGCCCGGTTCCGTTGCATTTATGGGTTCTTATAGGGCTTTCTGAAGCACCGGGAGGCTTTTTGGCTTTAAGCTTCAGGGTTTAGGGTTCCTGTTGCCGACTAGGCTTGCTCTTTCGGTTTGGGGCCTGGGCTTCGGGGTTTAGGGTTTTAAAGGTTGAGGGGGGTTAGGTTTGTTTGACATGAATAATTCGAAGAGGGTTTTTGGGGTATGTTATTCTAGGAACATAATTGGGACCCCTACATTACCTAACCATTCCAGCAATCCGCGAATCCCTATATGGGTGGTTGTCAAAATTATGGTCCATTTTTGGGTCCCTATTATAATACGGCACCTAATATTTAGGGTACCCAAAAAGGGACCTTAATGTTGACAACTACTTATATGCCGAGAGGAAGAACAGCCCCGGCAAGCACGGCTTCGAGCTGAAAGAATCGGCGGTGCCGACGGTGATACCCCGAGAGCCCAATACAAAAGCCCAACGGTTCCTTTAAAGGGATCTATAGGGCCCTTTGAGGGGATTCTTTAAGGGATCTATAGGATTTAGGGTTTAGGAGACTCCAATATCCCTTAATTAAGGAATATAGCTTAAATCATAATATGAAGCCCTATATAGTTTAAGCCATATTCCTTAATTAACGGGTATTGGGCTCTCAGGATACCGCCCAAGGTGAAGCTGGCGTCGCCGCCCGCGCCTAAGGAGGTCTTGTCCTCGTCACAGCCCCTAGCGAAGACCGAGAGCAAAGTCTCTTCAACACCAGCGGCCTCGTTCGCTGCAAAGGCTTCGCCGCCCTCAGATGCCACTGTGAAGGCCTCGTCACCAACGCCCTCAGCAGAAGCAGCGACACCATCCGCCATGATTTTCCCAACATGACGCTGGGAGAAACACTCCCATTTTTGAACGGGAAACCAGGTTTAGGGCAGAAGCCACACGGTTAGTGTTTGCGGGGTTTATGGCGGGAAGCATATACTTATGTGGGAACTTACTATTCGGATATGGGCAGTATTTTCTATAACCCTAATGGTCCATGTGCCCAAACACTATATACTTCGGCCTTAAAGAAGCCCCTACATAGGTACTTTAGGTCTAAGGTGTATACCATTTGGGTACATGGACCCTTAGGATAAGGTGTACTAAACCTTAAACCCTAGGAACCAGCGGGGAGTCACCTGGAAGTTGGGGTAAACCCTTATTCCCCTAACCCTGGATAGTCTAAACCCTACCTCTCGGGGTTTAGGCTTTAGGGTTTACGGCAGCAAACTCAGCCCTGGAAGCTGTTTGCGACTCCTGAGACTGTGTCTTTCGAGCCCCTGCACGGCAGGCTGCGCACGCGTCCGTGAAGGTGAAGGAGCCGGGTTTTTCCAGGGCTCCTTTCTTGTTACATGGTGTTTGATGGTTCTGTCAGGGTAGATTTTCTTATAGGGGCTTGTAAGGATTCTTGACAAGAGCACTGTAATGTAGGAACCTGATTAAGAAACCCTGGCCCAATAACCCCCAATGTACTCGGATTAATATAAGGAACCTACAAAGGCCCAAGGTTTCTTAATCAGGTTCCTACATTCGTGGACTGTACACTTGGGTTCCCGTCAAGAGGCGCGAGTTTGGCACCAACGGCCTTTCAGGACTTGCCAGGTGGGGGGGGGATTTATTTATAGGGTCTAATTCCTGGAATTGGGCGTCGCCCCGAGAACTTCCCCCTTTGACGGTTTTAAAAACTCCTTCGCGAAGGACCTTAGAAGAACCCTGTATTTAAGGAAGTGAAACTTAGTAGCTGTGTGCTTACACTTTACACTTTTTGCAATAATATTACCCACTATAAAGCTGAAAGTGTAAACTTTTGGGGGCTTATGAACTCAGCAACTAAGGAAAGCATCTAAACCCTTAACCCTCTAACGCTAAAGCTTCTAAAGCTTGACAGATCCCTTCCAGGCCCTTGTAGAAGTATACATGCCTGCAAACCCTCAAAACCCAAAAGCCTAAACCCAAAACCCTAAACCCTAAACCCTAAACCGTCTAGAGCTCTCTTCTGGGAGCCCTCAAAGGAACGGGCTCCTGTAAGGGTTTCATTTCGGAGCTCCTCTAAGGGATCCTTGGCCTTTGAGAGATCCCTTAAGAGGGTTTAGGGTTTAGTGTTTAGGGTTTAGGGTCTAAACCCTAAACCCGACTTAAACCCTAAACCCTTGACCCTAAGCCCTTAACCCTAAGCCCTTAACCTTAAACCCTTAAGGGTCCCTTAAATTAAGGGATCCCTCAAAGGAGCTAAAGGAACCCCCAAGGCCTTTAAGGGATCCCTTAAAGGAGCCCTATAAGCCCTAAATCCTTAAGGGTCCCATTTACAAACCCAACGAGCCGAAGGAGCTCGCCTCGCGCAGCGTCTCCGTGGCAGAGCTCCTGCTCTTCTGGGAGAAGGCTCCGATCGTTTGGGCTGCGTTAGAAAGGGGTTAAGTTTAGGGCAAAGTTTAGGATTTAGGGTGTGTGAATTAAGGGTTCCTTTAAGGACTGCTTTAGAAAGGGGTTATGTTTAGGGTTTAGGGTGTGTTAATTAAGGGTTCCTTTAAGGACTCTATAAGTGTTTAGGATCTGTAGGATTCAGGGGTTTCGGGATTTGCGGCTTAGCGTGGCAAGGATTTTCGGTGTGTAGAGTTTGAGGAATCTAGAGATTCAGGGTTTAGCGCTTCGTTGGCTATTCGCATATGTGCTTCCGCGATTCTTGTCAAACCCCAAGGGTCCGAGTACCCAATAATCTATACTCTCCAAAATCCTAACCTACGTAACTACTATCCTAAAACCGAGTACCTAATTATTGGGTCCTTTGGACCCTTGGGGAAAGGGAGGAGTTGGGGATCATCACGACCAAGAGGTTCCCGCAATGGGGCAGCTCAGAGAGGTTTTCACTGAGATTTTGCGGGTCACTTTGAAGAGCAGAAACTTTGTCAACAAAGATCCTGTACAGGCTAAGCCTCGCAAGCAGAAGGCTGAGCCAGCTATGCTGGCTAAGCAGAGAAGCCCGTGAGGGAATGTATTGAGGCTCAGCCTCGGCTTGGTAACCTGATTCAGGAGGGGGTTTTCAACAGCCGTTTGTGGAAGTGCGATGTGTTCATCGCCTTCGCCGAGAAGGGGTACGGCGAAGACACCGGCAACCCTGCCAGCACGTACTTCGAGCTCGAACGGTGGGCGAACAACAGGGGCAACAGATCCCACCCATTCCTCATCGACATGAGGGAAGATGGGAACCAGTTTCTGCATGTTAGGGCCCCTTTGAAAGGGTTGTTGCTTTGAGTCTTCTGTAGGGGATCCCAAAGGGATCTAGCGATTTAGGGGTTCAGAGTTTCGTGAAACGGGTATTCTTGTACTGATTGTACTAGGGATCTATATAGGCGATCTATGGATTAGGACCATGGTTTTAGGATTGTAGGGGGTTGAGATTGGGGATGTAAAGTTGAAGGCATTAGGGGTTCGGTTGATAGGGTTTGCAGATGGGTTTAGGGGTTTAGGGGTTTAGGGTTTAGGGGTCTGGCAGTGGTATTCCTTAGGTTTGGGGGGGGGGTCCATGGGCTAGGCTTCTTGGCTTTACCGGAAACTTTGAGAGTGGACGGGGGAACTTTAAACTTTTTGGCCTTATATATTAGCTCTATCTTAGAAAGTTTGAACTTTTTAGGGCCCGGTTGTTGAAGAAGACCCCCTAAACCCTAAACCCTAAACCCTGAAGAGAGGAAAAGGCCTAAGCCTTAACAAGGAGGCTACGCCTGGCCTCCTGGGCCCGGGAGTGCGGATTCGACTGCATCTCGTGAGTCTGGGGATTTTTTGTTTGGGGGGGGTTTAGGGTTTAGGGTTTAGGGGGGGTTCCTTATAATAATTGAGTGGTTGTCAAAATTACGGCCCCTTTTTGGGTCCCTAATATTCGGCACCTAATATTTAAGGTACCCAAAAAGGGAGCCTAATTTTGACGACTACCCAATTAGAGTATAATATACTCCAAAGCCCTATTCTAATCATTAAGGCCCCTATATATTTCCCCAAGGGTCCAAGTACCCAATAATCATATACTCTTCAAAATCCTAACCTACGTAACTACTATCCTAAAACCGAGTACCTAATTATTGGGTCCTTTGGACCCTTGGGGTTTAGGATCCGAAAGGTTTCCATCACAGTATCCCTCGATATTCCCATATGTGACTTCGAATATTTACCCAGAGGGTCCCACCTACACTACCATTATGGAATTAGGTCCCCAAAACCAAAATAGGAATGGTTTTTTGGGGGCCTAATTCCATAAATAGTGTATATGGACCCTCTGGGCATTAATATTAGACTATTACGCCCCGGGCTTGTGCACCTAATCCGAAAGCATCCGCTTCCCCGAAGTAAACTGAAACCTGCCCATTTTGTCTCTGAAAGCAAGAGAGCGACCTTTACATAAAGATACCAAGCCCTTAATTGCAACACCTACAAAACCCCTAAACTTTAAACCCTCAACCATAAAACGGCTGGGCCCTAAACCCAAAACCCCTAAACCCTAAACATTCAACCCTAAAGAGAGAGGTGCCCTATTGCATGCCGCATTTCGATGCAAATTTGGCCACCACGCACGACGTTGTCCGGCATGCCATCATCCCGCTCTCGAAAGTGCAGGCGCGAATTTTAGGGTTTTTTGGGTTTAGGGGTTTGGGGTGCAGGGTTTGGGTTGCTGGCTTAAGGCCTAGCATTAGCACAGCTGAGAGGAAAAAACATGACAGCAGTCCGAAGAACAGCGATAGTAACATGAACGCCATAGGACTAGTGTGGACTTCTCAGAAGCTGCACATTCTGTTTTGAGTCAATGCACATTTCGTGATGCCATAAAGCTAGTTCAACATTGTGCCTAGCCTCATCCTTTCAACCTAGGTTCGACCCTTAGATATCAACCCGGAACTTTAAACTCTGAGGGGTGCTACAGTCATGGCCGGGTTTAAGGGCTCGGCTTCAGTATCATCAGGCGTATAGAGTAGATATTGTTGGAACAAGCCCCTTCATCCTAAACCGTTGCTCTCATGCCCTTGCGGTAAAGTGTACAGTCAGCCTGGAACCACGTTCCACTTCTCTCGAGGCTCGCTTCAGCGGCCGTATTGAAGAGTGTAAGCGTTTTCCTCACCCCAAAGACCCAAAACCTCAAAATCCCAATCCTGAACCCTAAACTCTAACCCCCAGGCCTTAGCCCTTAAAGGGACCCACGGGAAGGAAGGCTCGACCCTTAGATTTGTCGAAAACCCATACCTCCAGTGTCGACCTTAGGACCCTCAAGCCTACACCCGAAACATACCGAAACGCTAAGCCCTGATCCCATTTAACCCTCCAGCCTAAGCGATAACTTAGTAGCTGAGTGGATACACTTTACACGTTTTCGGATACTGTTACCCACTATAAAACTGGAAGTGTATACTGTTGGGGGCTTATGAACTCAGCAACTAAGTTTTGAAAGTCCCCAAAGGATCAGGACCCTTAGGGTAAGCCCCAATCCCTACAGGGATTTGGGGTCTTGGGTCTACGGCTCAGGGGTATAAGCCGCACAAACCCTTAAACTACCCTAAACCCTAAACCTAAACCCCTAAACCCTAAACCCTTAAACTACCCTAAAGCGGCAGGCCCGACCCTTAGATTCGTGCTCCTATGCCACGATCATCGCCGATGGGGACTACCGACCTCCAGCGACTTGCCCTTCTACAGCCTAGAAGTAGAGTAGGTAACCTTTAACCTTGTCCTGTATAATCCCTTTATAACCAAAAAGGTTAACCTTTAGTTCCCCATGATACCCGACAAGTAGGCTTCTAGAGCCAGGATTTTGTAACCCAGAGGGTCCATATACTCCCCAAAACCATTCTAGGGATGGTCTTTCGGTACCTAATGCCATAATAGTAGAGCTAGGATTTTGTAAGTGAAGGTTGAAGGTTGAAGGCCCAGAGGCTCCATGTACCCATATAGTAGGTACTTAGGCCTTAAAGTACCCACATAGGGACCCCTTTAAGGCCTAAGTACCTACTTTATGGGTATATGGAGACATGGTGTCTTCGGGAGGGTTTCCCCAAGCGTAGCCGCAATGAGTCTCAAGTCAATCCCTAAACCGTAGACCCAGGTTTGGCTTAGGGGACCTAGGTTTAGGGCTCTGGCTGGCTCAGGGGCTAGACTTTAGGGTTTGATAAGCGCTTAGATATGGGAGTTTCCGAAAACGAGGGACCATAATATAGTACACTAAATAGTAGGATCCTTATTATAAAGACCGCAAAATAAGGTACCCCTAATTTTTGGAAATTCCCATGTATCGTTTAGCCAGGGTTGAGGCGCTAGGGTCAGCTTGGGCTTGAGGGTGTTTCGGTGTATCGGGGGCTTTAGTGCTGGGGTGTTGTCCTTGCCTTTGTGCTTCTATATGGGAGTTTCCGACAATTGGGGGTGCCTTATTTTGGGGGTCCTTATAATAAGGATCCTACTATTTAGGGTACTATATTGGGGTCCCCTATTTTCGGAAACTCCCATATTCATAGAGACCACGACAGGCATCATATATTCCTTGGATAAGGGAGTTTGGAAGGTCTGGGTAATATACCGTGAACGCTAAACCCTAAACCATCCTGAACCCTAAATCCTAGGCCCTAAACCCTATAGACCCAGAGCCTCCAAAACCCCTAATTAAGGAATATACCTCGAATCATATTCTGGGACCTGCTATACTTTAGGGTATATACCCTAAACCCTAAACCCTAAACCCCTAAACCCTAATTAAGGGGTTTTGGAGGCTCTGGGGTCTCCGAGCTGAGGACTTCATGGTGACGCACAACTGGGGCAACAAGTTCTGCCACCTGATCGCCGCAATCCTCTCAGAAGCCATAGGCCGGCTTGTGAACCCGAACGAAAGGGACACGGGTAAGGACAAAAAATGCTGGGATTCCGCATTACTCCTAAGGGTTCAGGCTATTGGGTTTCCACCTTTTGGGCTTCTAATGTAGGCCGGTTTAAGGGATTTAGGGGTTTTGGGTTCATTTAGGGTTCCCTGAAGTCTCTAAGGGTTCCTTTAATAATTTAAGGGTTTACAGTTTCGATAGGGGGGGTTTTGGTTAGAGTTCAGGGTCTATGGGGTTTAGCTATAGGACTTGGGTACATAGGATTTAGAATGAATTTGGTTAGGGAGGTAGGGTATCGGTGTTAGATTAAGTGGTTTAGGCCGATTTGATGGTCTGGACACTCCTTCAACCCTGAATCCCTGGTCCATGTACCTAGTGCATACATTGTCCTTCAGGCGCCGGTACAGGAATCCCTTCAAGATCTAACATATGCTACGACAAAGCGCCTTAGCGAATCCTAGGCAGCAGATCCCAAACCCTAAACCGCAAGCCGTCCGAAATGACAGACATCTTCAACCAATTGAGATTGAAAGAATTCGCAATTCGTCAGGGGAGAAGACGTACGAGACCACGGCTACACAGCTGGCGTATAATCGGACATCTGTCCTCTACACAGAGGCCCTCGGCGGTTAAAACTGTTTGCAGCACACCGCTAACCCCTAAAGCCCAGGCCCTAAACCGACCATGGATTTAGGATGATGCGTGCTGGGATTTGTTGAGGCTACGAGATCAAGGCGTAAGAGGTTTTGAGGTTTTTCAGTATAACAGTTATCATAAGGAAACCTCAGGCATATCGTTGGTCGTCAGCTATTCCGACCTCTACTCTACAGTAGAAGCACAGTGGTTTGGTGTACGTAGAATCACAATCATGTTTGCTTACTGCTTTCCCTTGGTCTTCCCAAACAATCTTTGTGCAGTCAGGTTTGCAGCTGCAGTGTTCTTTGCTTCTTGAGAGCTTGATGTACAGCCGCAAGGATCGTGGGAAAGATTGGGTTGTGGGCGTTTCGGAAAGCAGGCGAGATTGTAGGACCCCCTTCCAAACCACACCCTAAGCCCTAAACCCCGTAAGTAGTCTATGGATCGGGCGTTGAGAAGTTTGCGTTTCAGGCAAGTTGGGCATTTGCCGGTTCAGGGATTAGGGTTTATAGTAAGCACCTACAGAAAAGTAGGTTTTGGTAGGTTAATGCAGGATTTAGCGTCCAGGCTGGCAAATTCGTGAAGCGGCGCAGTGCCGATTCGTGTCGAACTCACCTTTCCGATACCACGAAGTTACCAGCTCAATTATCCAAGTAGTACCGGCTTAGGTGCCAAGAACCAGCCGTAGTATGTTTTTTGGGACCCTATAAATTCCATACGAGGATTTGCAATAAGAAGTATAGTTTCCCAGACCCCCGGCAGGATCCAAAAAGTAGATCCCCTAATTTCGGGCCCTATACTACTAAGGGTAGACGACTTGGATACTTGGGATGTGCCAGGTTGCAGCGGGTTTAGGGTTTAGGGAAGCCTGCACCGTAAACCACTTATGATGAACACTTGTCAGTACCCTAAGGCTCCATAGTAGTTCCTTTTGGGGGTTCATATATAGAATCCTATAATAATAGTCCTAAACAGGAACTACTATGGAGCCTCTGGGTATACCCAGATTTTTGGGAGGATCTAGAAAGTAGATTCTTAAGGGGGTCCCTTTAAAGTACCCTTTAGCAGTATAGGGTCCCAATACAGCGGGTGTACTTCCTAGATCCTCCCGGGGGTCTGGGTAGAAGCTTTACACATCCTTATGAAGCCGTACACAAGTCCCAGCTCGGAACCGGAAAGCATTCCTGCAAAGGCAGATAGACTCCAGCGGCGCTACTGGGTGTGTTGCTTTTGTGGCTCGATGAGAACGGAGTTTTCGGTCTTGGGTTTGGCAGCTTGGGTTTTAGTTCTTTGCAGTTTGGGGGCTACATGGCGACACAGGGGACTTGGTAAGTCGGTTATAGCTATAGGGTCATGGCTGGGGTAGCTCCATGTAGGGTAAGTGTGTAACTCTACTCATAATCACCTACTTACGAAGTCCCCGGGCCTCTAAATGGGGTCTGGGGCCAGCTTGGGGGCAGGTCCTTCAGGGCCTTTGAATTTGCAAGATCGTTCCTGAGACTTTGTCTGGGTGGGTGTCAACTGCCCGTGCCGGAACCCTGCAAAAGCCAGAGGGTCCATATACACTACTACTATGGAATTAGGCCCAAAAAAACCATTATGGGGATGGTCTTTTGGGACCTAATTCCATCATGGTAGTGCATATGGACCCTCTGGGTATGTAGTAGGAAGTAGGCAGACCACTGTGCAAGGGCGCGTGGAGGGTGCATGTCTAAAAATGACTGTGCTTGATGGAAGGAAGGAAAGGCCTTAGTTGGTTTTTGTAAGGGGTTTAGGGGTTTAGACTTTAGGGGTTTAGGGTTTAGGGTTTTGGGGGTTTCGGGCTGAGGGTACCAACTACGAATGGCCTAGTTTCTGAGACTCCAGTCTATGTGGGTCCTTAGTTGCGTTCTCTATCTATACCTTCTACGTAGAGCTAGAGTGCTAATCAGAAACCTTTGATGTGGATTGTAGGGTACCCTTGCCGTCTTCTCTTCTATTGGCACCTCAGACCCCCGTACATAGTCCCAAGATTCGAGCTGCACTTTCTTATTCCAATGCTTTATTAAATTATTAAGCACGTCCTATCATGAAAGTAGTACCCTGAGCCCTTAACCCAAACACTTAAACCCTCCTGTGCAGGTCTCTAAATCCCTTAGCCACAGATTGAGGATTTAGGGTTTAGGTTTCTCAAGTCCCAGGGTTTTGAGTTTCAGGTTCGCTTTGCGGGCCAGGGTTAGGAGATCAAGCTAAAGCACAAGCAAGAGACTTCTACAACAAGAAATGCCAAATCATCCAATACGGCTGTAGCTCAGGGACCCAAAAAGGCACATAAGCATAAGCATTTTATGGGGATATCCCTACCTTATTGGGCTTTATTATAAGGGGGTTTACATGGGAGATCCCTATCCTTATGTGCTTTTTTGGGGCCCTTTTAACACCCTACGATGGAGTCTGAGTTCCGAGCTTTCAGGCCCCAATTTGGAGCTTCCAGGTGTAATGTTCAGCGTCTGGGTGGTCAGGGCAACTCTAAACCCTAAACCCCTAAACCCTAAACCCCCAAACCCTAAACCCCTAAACCCCTGAACCCCTAAACCCCTAAACCCCTAAACCCCTAAACCCTAAACCCTAAACCCTAACTCTAAACCCGCAACCCTAGCCCTGAATCACTGAACTCTGAACCCCAACGCCGACCCCTAAACTGCAAAGTAAATTCCCAAACTCCCAAAGCACTAAACCCCAAACCCCGAAACTCTAACCCTTAGGTACTGTGATTACTCCGAGAGGCCTCAGCCGCTAAACCCCACAACTCGCAAAGTATCCTCAAGCACTAAACCGTTCATGGGGTATCTTGCTGAGGTGTCAACCAGCATGCGAGCATCTGCGATACACCGCCTCCGACAGACTCGATGGGGGTGCCTTCGGCACTGAATCAGGAGCTTCTTTAACTTGGGTGGAACTACCATATCTATGGGTCCGCGGACAAAAGTATCCAAGAGGGCCCATTATTTTCTGGAGCTTTTGGACTCAAAGAAGTCTGTAGGGTCTGCACCGCGCCTTGTCTTGTCGCATTTTGCGTCCATGCAACCTCCTGCATCCTGGCAGTGCCCTCGAACCGCAAATCCCTAAAGCTTCCCTTAAAGAAGCTTTTGTAGCCGACAAGTTGGTCGTAAGATGTCGTAGGCAAGAGCTTCTTGCAGGAAGGGAGGAAGGACTTCTCTGCGCAAAGGCTTTGAGGACTGATATTATAAGGCAGTCGAACCAAAGACCATGCTAAGTTGTATCAATCCTTGACGCTCTGTCGCAATACCCGTACACCAAAGAAAAACTGATTCGCTGGACTTCACATGCACAGCCCGAAGTACAACACCCAAACCCTAGACAGAAAGCATAGACCCCGAAACCCTTACAAGATCTCTTAAGGAGTCCATACAAAACCCGTGTGAACGCCATTGTCAACTTGCAGAACTCCGATTCCTGATAAGTTTGGCAGAATACCCTTCTGAAGCCTTTCTTCAAGCTCGCAAACCTTTACCTCACATTCTCCCAACACCAACCTGAATCCTAAACCCAAAACCCTGAAGCTTAAGCCCAAAACCCTAGATCTCACCCAGATGCCCTTCTATCCGTGCACCTGTGGGGTGCCGAAGCACTGGAGTGGGCCCAACTGTGAGATGGACAAGTTCGACGCGCCTTGGTCAGCTCTTCATTGTATTTTTTTGTTTGGGTTTAGGGTTTAGGATTTAGGTTTGAGGGTGCCTTGGTCAGCTCTTGATTGTGTTTTGTGCAATGCTCGGGGTGGTTTAGGGTTAGGGTGTTTTCTTGTACCATGGTTTTACATAGGTTTTCTTGTTGTGGTTTTGTCGTGTTGTATTGGTTCACCTGCCTTGGGAAGCACGCGTGGGCCCCCATATGTATATGTATATCGACTTGCTTTCTGGTATAATATCGATGTTCCTATCATGCAACCTTTACAATAGTCTCCAGCCGGATTGCCATGACCTCTTTGGTAGTGAAAGCCGGGTTTTGTGCTCCGTTTGCGTGGATGAGAAATTCTGTGCATCACGTGGGGTTCGGGCTGAGGTTTGTTTAGGGTTCGGGCGAGGGTTTAGGGACCCGTTTAGGGTTCAGGGGTTTAGGGGTTTAGGGGTTAGGGGTTTAGGGGTTTAGGGTTTAGGGGCTTAGGGGTTTAGGGGTTTAGGGTTTAGGGGTTTAGGGGTTTAGGGGTTTAGTGGTTTAGGGGTTTAGGGTTTAGGGTTTAGGGGTTTAGGGGTGTAGGGGTTTAGGGGTTTAGGGGTTTAGGGGTGTAGGGGTTTTTGGGTTTAGGGGTTTAGGGGTTTAGAGTTTAGGGCTCTGCTTTGGGGTGCTGTCGAGAGCTTTGGCTCCGAATCAAAGGAGATGATCGGCTACCTCTCTGTCGTTGTCCCTGCCTTCTCGCAGGTGGTAGCGGTGGACATGTGCCTTCGCTACAGCTGAGGGCTTCGGTGAACGGCCCTCATGGTGTAGATAGACTATAACTTGCCCCCAAACCTTGCCCTAGCTGGTACGGCCGCAACAGTAGGATGTTGTCATTAAGCTTCTTCATCCACCTATGGTTGTGCTTTCCATTGTACCTACATGTTCGTACAAGCTACGACCAATACCGGTTCCTTTTCTTGCCTCCCTCCTGTCACCACTTGTTCTTGCGAGCCGTCAGCATATGTCACCGGACGTGTTGCTTTTCTGATTCTGTTATTGAAAACGATGAGCGGTGGTAGGCGACAGCAGCCCCAACAAATCTGCATCGTGCCACCCGCTCGCAAGGACATCTATGCACCCTGCGCATGACCTGAACCCGTAACCCTAAACCCTGAGGATCCCGTGTATCCAAACTGAGCAGCAACCTCACAGAATAAGCCCTAAGCCGTAAGCAGAAGCCCTTAACTCTAAAGACTCTAAATACTAAAACCCTGAGGCACTAAACTTACCTTGAAAACATGAACTGCAGAGAACATTCCAGGGTGGTGTATAAGCCGTAAACAGTACAATATTTGCCCAAACTCTCTCCGAATCTTTGAGAGCCCTTTACTACGGCCTAGAAGCCCTGCGCCAAAGAAGCTGCATTACCCCAAGCTGAGGAACTTTACGGCCTTCACCAGAATCTGGTGCATTGCAGAACTGGCAGAAGCAAGAAAGATGGACCTGCAACAGTTCCTCATTGCACCTCGGCATCTGGGTTTAGGACTTAGGTTGTCTTTGTCACGTTTCTTCTGCTTTCTTTTTTATCAGAGGTTTCTCTTAACTTAGGTGCAATGATGGCATTCTGTGATGGGGTTGACAGCGGCAGTTTCATATTTCTCAGGGCTGAAGCTTAGTGGCTGTCAGGTCGGGCTTATGAGGTGTTCTCAACGAACCTCGAACCCTAACTCCTAAACCCTGAACCCTGAACCTCATACCAATGCCACAAACAATCCAATAGCCACTTCCTGCCTAACATCTTGAGGAAAACTGTTACCGACAATGAGAATGCCATCGGCGCCACGTCCCTGACAACCCCTACACCCCAAACCCTGAACCCTCAACCCTAACCCTAAGGCTCAAAATAGCCCAAAAGCCTTATATAGTATGGTCTTCGGGCCCAAAAGCCTCAAGGGCAAAGTGCCAGCGCTTCGGATCTTCGGAAGGGGAGGGCAGTCCAACTTCAAAAGAAAAGAACACTAAACCCTGACCCAGACCCCCGGGAGGATCCAAAAAGTAGATCCCTGAATGGGGGTTCCTACAAAGCACCCTTAGTAGTATAGGGCCCCCAAATTAGGGGATCTACTTTCGAGATCCTCCCGAAATTCTGGGGAGCCGCGGCAGGTCCATTCAGACAATGCGCTGCAGAAGATCCTCGGCGTGCTTAGCCTTCGCATCTTCAGGGCTCTACGGGTCCCAAGTTCTACGTTTTTGTTGGCTTTGTTTTGGTTGTTTTGTGTTTTTCCTTTTGTTGAAAAAGGGCTTGAGGTTAGGATCCAGAGAAAAATGAGGGCTCGGGGTTTAGGGTTTGAGTTTTAAGTAGGGGCTTTATAGGCTCTTCTAGACTCTAAACTGCCTGAAGGGGTATTCGTAAGCTTACCTGAACCCCAAAGAACCTACCTTTTTAAGGAGTTATATAGGGAAGTCATAGTAAGGAGTCCCGAAAGGGTAGGTTCTTTAGACCCTGAATGACTTACTTTCTTAAGGACTTATAGAAAGAAACCAGAATAAGGAGCCCTAAAACGGCAGGGTCTTTAGGGTCCAGTTTGGGTCTCGGGTTTAGAGGTGCGCGCTTCGGTTCTCGTGCGGTGTTAGGGTGTAGGGGTTTAGGGGTTTAGGGGTTTAGGGCTCCCTGAACCCTAAACCCTAAACCGTAGGGGTTTGGGGGTTTAGGGTTTAGGGTTTTCGAGTTTAGGATTTAGGGCTTTTGGGAGGATGTAGGGTTTTAATTAGGGAGTTCTCTTCGTGACCAAGCGTCTCCCCGTGTTTCCCCGGTAAATTACCGGAATCCAGATCAGATTGAAGTCCTATCTTTGCAGGGCTTCTTGTTATGATTTCCTTAAACACATCCTTAAAAGCACTATGCTCTGGGTTATGCCTAAACCCTAAACCCTAAACCCTAAAACCCTAAACCGTTATGTTTCATACCCGACCCACCCTTGAAGTTCGGAAGCAAGGAATCTTCACAAAATCGAGAAGCTGGACGTTCGCGACGCGCAGCATGGCAACCGGAGTGGTTCCCTTAAAGGTTCCATGTACTTCTAAAGTATATGGGAGTTTCCGAAAATTAGGGGTACCGTATCTTGGTGTCCTTGTAATAAGGATCCTATTTATTTAGGGTACTCTATTAGGGTCCCCTATTTCGGAAACTCCCATAAACGCCTTAACGTTCAAAGGGGTTCCTTATAGGTATGTGAGTACGTGGCAGCCGGAGGGTGGTCCCGGGTGAGGGTTTAGGGTTTTCGGTTTCAGGGTTTCGGGTTGAGGGAGGGTAAATACTTTTGGGCTCAGGGGCTTTGATGGTTTTCGGCCTCGGCGTTTAGGGTTCAGGATTCAGGGTTCAATGTTTAAGTTTGAGAGTTCACCATTTCCTTGAGATTTTGACTGCATACCATACTCTCCAAGAGTTTATCCATTAACTTCTCACTGCCCTAAACCCTAGACCCCACCCACGAAGTGGGTTCTAACCAACTTTAGCTAGGCGATGGCAACAGGCGCTCACGAAAAATAAACAACCTAAGTCCGCTTAACGCTGTACATAGGGATGCTGCATTGCTTATCGTGGGGGACAGTATCGGCACTTTCCCAGAGAGTTTAGGGCTTAGGTGGCCACAAAGATTTATTGCAGAGATAGTGTTTGACTATTTCGTTTGGATTTCGGATTGCCAATTGATCCCTGGGCACGGTTGTGGACCTAAGCCACTAATCCTAAAGTCCTGAACCCAACAGCTCAAGAATTCCCAGCTCTGGCAGCTAGGACCAATCCGCTGAAGACCTGAAACCGGATCCCGAAGCCCAAAACCCTAAACTTAAAGCCCGAATGCCCGCACCCCAACCCCTACAACACTAAAACCCGAAACCCTTAAACCTAAAATCCAAATAGTCTACAGAGGTGGAGACCACGAGTAGTCAGTAGTCTGATCCAGCACCTGATCAATCAAAACACACCATGCTTCTCGTGGTTTTTTTTTTGCTCCGCAAAGAGCATGACTGAGCACCATCATTGGCATCATTACCATCCTCCTGCTACTGCTACTGCTTTGGCTAACACTTATTCTGCTGCTTCTGCTTCTGCTTTCGCTGCTGCTGGTGCTCCTGCTAGTGCTACTACAACTCCTACTGCTGCTGCTGCTGCTACTAGTGCCACAAGTACTGCTACTTCTTCTACTTCTGCTACCAAGAAACATGCGAATAGCACTTGCAAGCAACAGTTAGCTACCCAGGCAGGCCTCTGTACCTGAAGACAAAGATCGAGTTCTGGAGAAGATAGACGACAAGGACCAGAAAGGGTTTTGGGCTTAGTGCGGGTTAAGGGTCTAGGGGACGTGGGCGAAGGTTTCAAGCTGGAGGGCTCCGGGTCATCCTGGGTTTAGGGTTTAGGGTTTAGGTAACCTAAACCTTGAGCCATAAGCATGCCTAAACCTCCATGTAGCCTTATAGTGTACACTTAGGCCTTACAGTACCTATAAAGGAGCCCCTTTAAGGCCTAAGTATATGCTATATGGGTACATGGAGCCTCAGGGCACGAGGGGATTTTAAAGAGCCCGTCAGGTGCAAAGAAGGTTGCATTTCACAAGAGTGTTAGGTTTTTTTTTTTCTGGAGGTACTGGTGAAAGAAATTCATCACTAGGGTCTAGACCCTAAGCTGTAAGCCGTACTTGTGGGAACCTTTTCAGAGCTCATGGCATTCACCAAATCCTTTTGAAGTGGGTGCGCCCATACGCATTTTGCAGGCATCCAGCGGCTCGGCAGGTAGGTCATACACGATTCATACGGTTGATGGACAAAATCCTGCATTACCCATTATAAGGAATATACCATAATTCCCATAGTTTAGGGTCCTTAGGGTCATGCAGGATTTTGTCCATCAGCCGTAGTGAACACAGTACTCCAGACAGGGCCCTGTGAACCATTCGGACAGCCACCCAGGGATCCCAAGCGGATTTCCCTCAGTCGAGAACTGTCGCTCAAATTTAAAGCAATGTTGATATCTAGCCAGCTCTACCACTTTAGTCTAAGGCATATTCCCTAGTCAAGGGGTGGTGGGCGCTTTCTTTGCGCACCCATCATCATACAGAAGCTTAAAAAGTTTGATTACACATGTTACCCTGGGCATCAAAACCGCCCAACAGCCTTATATAGTATGGTCTTTGGGCCCAAAAGCCTTAATATATGAGTCCTTTGATTCCTAGGGTTACGCATGTTATTCGTCAGGGTACACGATAAGGGTCCCCGAAACCTCTGTCTGATTGTCAAAGTCCCGACTCCCTACAGTAATCTTAGGCTGAAGCCCTAGTTCTGAGCAAAAAGCGCCGATACTTCCGAAGGGGTCGGCTGAGGATTTAGCTGGGCGTTTCTTGAATTCAGGGTCCCTTGCCTGGGTTTCAGGGTTCAGTGTCCTTTATTTAATATTCATTATTCACTATTAATTATTAATTATTACACACCCAATATTTCCGTACTGTAGCTCCCAGCTATAAGCAAGGAGCAACTCCAACTCATACCTGCACCCCCAACTCTGAATGTGAATCCTAAACCCCAAACCCTGCAACCCTAAACCTATCACCCGATCCCATCAACGGCACCACTTAGTAGCTGAGTGGATGCACTTTACACTTTTTGGGATAATATTACCCACTATAAAACTGAAAGTGTACACTTTTGGGGGCTTATGAACTCAGCAACTAAGACCATAAATAAGCCAGAATGCCAGCTAACTTTTTTCAACGAAAGCCCCAGTCGACTTCAAACCCCCTCGACGACTCAAGCACCCCACGGACAGCCCTTCGTCCAAACTATAAACTATGCCTCTAAACGCCTAGAAAGAAACCCTAAATCCTTAAACCCCCGGAAACCGAAGCCCTCAACCCCCAAACCCCTCCCCCTTTCAAGGAAGACCTGAAGATCCCTGTACTCCCTGGTGCTTAGTAGGGAATGGGGGAATGGATATTGGGGACGATTATTGGGGATTATATAGGGGCTACTATAGGGATCCATTCCCCCATTCCCTACTAAGAACCCGACAGAAGATCCCTATAAACCTTCAACCCCAAAAGGACTCTTTCAATGAGTCGGTCCGACAGCTGCTTCTGGGCCTTGAAGGGACCCGGGCTTTTGGGTTTGGTGAGGCCCTAATACTTGTGACCTGATATTGGTGTTAAGGGTTTACGGATGATACGGCCTATTTTCGGTTCAGTATGTCTTTAAGATTCTCTTGTGGTTCCAGGTCAGTACGGGCCGGAACAGTTCCGAATACAATTCCTTTATATTCCTCGACATAAGTAAAAAAATATATAGTGTACCCCAGTACCCTGCTTTACAAGAGAATGCCGAAACCAATAATCCGAAGACCCGGAGTGTTGCAAGGCCGTCGATGCAACCCAAAACCACCCTCCAATGAAACCGGACTTGATGTCCGCCAGCGAAGCCGAAAAGCTCAGAGGCTTGAACCCTGACCCTAAACCCTCAACTCTCAACCCGTTACCAAAACCCCAAGCCCTGAAGCAGACGGAAAAGAGGGGGCAGAAAACAGCCAAAAACGGAACCCTGAAACCTAAACCCTAAATCCCTAAACTATAGAGCCTAAACCCTAAACCCTCAGCCCTAAACCCCCATCTCTCCATCCTAATCTGGGAGCCCGCACCTGAAGCCACAGTTCCAGTCAGAACATCATTGTGGGAAATATCTACCTAAACCACCCAAAGTAGGTGCAATAATATCCCAACACCTGAAAAAAAGGCCATTATTCTACATACTTTTGGGGTCCAGGTAGCTTCTTCTAGCTTTTCTTAGCTTCCATGTTTTTTTCCTGTAGTTTTCCTGGCATGCTGAAGAAGTAGGCCCTGAATCTGTACGGGATGAGAATGTATGACTAGAGTCGTAAACCCTAAACCCCAAAGTCCTAAACCCCCCAGCTGAACTCTGCAACATACCTGAACCTTTAAGTTGTAGCCCAGAACAGCCACGGGCCTGCACAGGACACTTCGATAAGACCCTCATCACACCTTGCAAGCCCTGTCAAGCCTGAAATCTAAGATTTAGGGTTTTGGGCTCTTCCCTGCGATTATTGAGCAAACTTACCCTTTGTCACTGCCTTCGACTAAGCCAAACCGGCTTCCTCATCAGTACCCGTATACCGCTTATCAGCATGTTTCCTATTGTGGCGGGTGTTCCTGGTTAAACGTCAGACTCGTCCAAGGAAACCCGTTCTTATTAGTTACAGGGATAATGAATGGGCAACCAAGCTTTTCAACCACATAACAAGCCCAAAGACGCCACCCTAAACCCTAAACTCTTATCAAACCCACGCTCTGTCTTGCCTTTTCTCAGTTACGCATATTCCTTTAACTATCCGTATACAACCCTTATACAACGTGGTTTTCAAAAAGCCGCATAAAACCCACGTAGAACCCTTCCGTTAGGACCCCATATAGGAACCCTTGAAGGAACCCGTGCATAGTTACTAATCCTATGGCCTTACCAAACCATTGTAGATCCCATACAGGAGTCCTTAAAGGAATCCCCAAGCCCTGTAACAAAGACCTCAGACCCTTAACCCCCAGGACCCCCCAAGCACGCTTGAATGGAGCCCTTATGGTCCTTGATGGCGGGTATTTAGGGTAATTCTATTAGAGGGTAGTTGGGGGGTCTAGGCAGACCCTTAACCGTCCTGGACCCCTAAGTCCTAAACTCTAAGTCCTAAACCCTAAACCGTCCTAAACCCTAAGTCCTAAACCCTAAGCCCTAAACCCTAAGCCCTAAAGCCTAAACCCGAAGCCCTATACCCGAAAAGCAGCTAAGGCTGCTGGACCGGAATGTGGGGTTGCTTACCCGGTTCCTTTTCGACCTGCACGGTCAGGCGTCAATCGGGTCGAGAGTTTAGGGGTTTACTTAGGGTTGAGGGGTTTAGTGAAAGTTTAAGGGTGCAGGGGTTTGGGGGGTAAGGGGTGTAAGGGTTTAGCGCCAGTTTAGGGTTTTAGGGTTTAGGGGTTTGTGAAAGTTTGGGGTTGAGCGGGATTCGACCTTCCATCTATTTTTATTGGACCTTAAATGCCTATGATTGGAGATCACAAAGCCGTGTTTGACCGTTTTGGTAATTCGGTCTGTGTCGGTTTGTGGTTGCCGAAGGGTCTACATTGCTTCTCGGCTCGGGGGATTCTTTTGAAGGACATCTGCTTACAGGGTGCCATACACTGCTGTTTGAAAAGCATGCGTGCATACTTATAACTACATATTCGCATGCATGCAACACATGTTGTAGTTTGTCGGCTAACAAACGCATAAACACTGAGTCATTCGGCATTCATGCATATGTGCGTACAAATACATGCATACACACGTACACACATGCATGCATGCATGCATACATGCATATATACATCCATACATGCATACATACATGTATGCATACAGCTGCACACATACATACATGCATGCACACATGAATACATCTACATATACATATGCACATCATTCGTGTCTCTGTGTTTATCTCTGTGCCCATGTACACGTCTGTAAGCCTTATGCTCTAGTTAAACCCCATGAACCCTAAACCCTCAACCACACAAGCCCTACCTTAACCCTGAATAACCTACCTTTTTAGGGTTCCTTATTATGCTTTCCTTATAGAGGTCCTTAAAAAGCTAGGTTAGTCCGGGTTAAGGTATACCCTAAACACGAACAGCTCTAAGCCTCCCCTAAGGGTGCATGTACACATATTTAGGGCATATATTTCGGCCCTAAAGTACAAGTAGCAGTACAGGTACTTCGTCAGGGCCAAAGTAAAAAAAAAAACAGAAAAAGAAACAGAGGGCTCACAGAAAATCACAGAACCCTGAGCTCGCCGAAAGCCATCGAACCCTTGCAAGACGACTCACAAAGCCCCAGAACGCGTCAAGGCATCCTTCCGGGTTCCGGGTGCAGGGTTTAGAACCCTAATGTAGGGGCTTCAACAATTACCAATACTATTTTAGGGGTTCCGTAATATAACTATGGTATAGTGGGCCCCAAAACTCTATTCTAATTTTTAAGGCCCCTATATTAAACCCTGAGTCCTGCAGCCTCAGAGAGACGCAGAAGGAGAGAGGGAGCAAGCAAAGAAACATACAGCGAAAAAGAAATAGAGGAGATCCCCACGGGCGCTCTTCAAGGCACCCTAAACCCTGAACCCTACAACCTAAACCCTAAACCCTAAACCGTCTGCTCTATCCATCCAGGCCCCAATGCTGAACTCTGATAGTGCAGCTTGTAGTTGAATAACCCTAACCCTAAGGCTCCAAGGACTCATATATAAAGGATTTTGGGCCCAAAGACCATACTATATAAGGCTTTTGGGCTATATTGAGCCTTAGGGTAAGGGTCCAAGTACCGAAAAAGGCCCCAAAGTCCTAAAGTATTGGATACTTGGACCCTTAGGGTAGCCCTGCTAGATCCTAACCCTAAACCCTTATGGTACCCTTATAGAACCCTTATAGGAGCCCTTAAAGGAACCCTATATGGGCACATGGAGCCTTAGGGGAAGGCACCCCAAACCAGACCGTAAACCCTAAACCCCAAACCCTAAACCCCTAAACCCTATAGACCCTAAACCCTAAACACACACATATATATATATAAACCCTAAACCCTAAACCCTAAACCGGTTTAGGGTTTAGGGTTTAGGGCCCCTTATAGATCCCTTTGAAGGAACCCCAAAACCGGGAGTCGCAGGCTGGGCCTCACGATGCTCTCGATGCCATGACGCACGTCATGGTCGATGCAATGACCTTCGCCAGAATTGGGCTTAATTCAGAATTACCTAGGGTTCCTTTTAAAGGGATCCTTAAACGGGTCTATAAGGGATCCAAAAGAGGGCTATATATTAGGGGCCTTAATAATTACCTATACTATTTTGCGGGCTCCTTGTTATACTTGTAGTATATAATGGGCCCCAACACCCTCTTCCAATTATTAAGGCCCCTGTCTTATTGTTTTGGGGTTTTTTGGCCCGAAAGCCACGCTTGGGTTTTGTAGAGTCGCAGAGTTGTCGGGCTGTAGAATGGTGTTTTAAGAGGGCTCTCATGGGGTGGTCTTTGGGCTTTGTCGATTTACCCTAAGGGTCCCAGTAGTCCTTACTTATGGTTTTTGGTACCTCAAAACGCCCCAAAGTCCGATACTATTGAATACTTGGACCCTTAGGGCTAGGGTTTAGGGATTTAGGGGCTCCTCATCAGTAACTTGGATCCAGATTCGGATTCCTGATGTTATGACACTTCCAACTGACCCCTTTTAAGGCTTAAGCTTCGAGAACGCGCCCGGTTGGGACTTAAGGGTTTAGGTTTGTCCTGAGCCGAAAATCCCACCTGTGAGGTCGCTTCCAAACCGGCGAAACTTAACCCCAAGTCCTAAATCCTATGCGCCCTAAACCCTAAATCCTAAACCCTAAACCCTCTTGTCGTGTCACAGACAAGGCAAGGCAAGGTTCGGGGTGTTGGGATGCGGTTGTTTGGGGCTTTTCTTTGTTTTGGGTTTTACGGGGCTTTGGAGTACCATACTTTAATACTTTTTTCTTAAAGTAACCATCATGAAATACACGTTTATACTTTTTTCTCCCTGGTTACTTCAAAGCCTAGTTTAGGCGTTTAGAGGTTTAGGGGTTTATAGGGTTTAGGGGTTCAATCAGGGGTTTTCAGTTCCTTAGGGTTCCTGACCAAAACAATGCTATAGTAGACCGCCAAGGACGATTCTAGTCTTGAAGGAAGCAATACTGTTGATGGACAGAATCCTGAATTACCCATTATAAGGAATATACCATAATTCCCATAGTTTAGGGTACTTAAAGTAATGCAGGATTTTGTCCATCAACCGTATCATCTATTGTCCAGCGCAGAACCCTTAAGCTCTGAGCCCAGTTCCTTCACTCGCAGAGCCCGTGTTTTCTATGAGTTCTTACCACAGTGAGGATGCCTCAGCGAGACTCTAGGAACCGTCCCCGCCCCCACCCCCGAAGCCAACTCATGCGAGGATTCCGGGAGTCATCGAGTGAAGACATCCGAGACAGCCATTTCGGAGCCCAGTGATGAGACTACAGAATCCTGAATGATTAGTAATAGTATTCCCTCGAGTTCTCTGCTCGATTTGTAGTATAATTAGTTTACACCAAAACCCTATTCGAAGCAATAAGGCCCCTGCATTGTATACACTTGTCCTACAAAGCTTGCGTAAGTTTGCAGGGTTGCCTGCAGCTTCAATCCATCTCAAAGTCTCTTCACCCTAAATGCTGTAAAGCCTAAACCCGTAAGCCCTTAGCTTACGCAGGATATCCGCGGCCTAAACCCTACACCCAAAACCCTGCAGAGCGCTTGCTCAGTAGGCAAGCTGCTTATGGCAGGGCTAGTGCCCCAAACCCTGATCTAGTAGACTAGGGTTCAGGGCTTAGGGTTTAGGGGACGAAAAGTAGTATCCCTTCGTCGTCGCTGTTATAGTTAGTTCTAGAACGGTAGTATCTATAAAACAACATATGCACAGAAGCACTATTCCAGTTACTAAAGCTCCTATGCTACGCGTACGGGTCAGGCCCAATTTGCGTGCCTGGTGTGTGGAAACGCCGAACCCCTAAACCCTAATTTCCAATGCCAGGAAAGACAGCTTTCGCGCACCCGAACAAAACCCTAGGCCCCAAACTGATTCTTAAGCTTTACTATTCATAGTCCGAGAATCCTTGGCCCTTAGCCCCAAACCCTAAACGCTACAATGCTATAAACCCGGATTATAATCATAATTGATTCCTACACCCAAGCTGAAACCCAAACTTCTATTTCCTAGACCACATCATCCGAAAACCAGCATCATAATTCCTAAACCCTGAGTCAACCGAATACCTTCCTTTTTAGGGATCCGTATTCTGATATTTCTTTCCATAAGTCATTCAAAATGTAGGTTTTCGGTGGTTACGATAAACTCTACAGATTCTTGTGTCATCCCCTGGCTTCGAAATCTCCCAGACGCGCCGGCTGGCCTCGTAACCGAAGCTGGGTTTTGTAGCCAAGGTTTAGGGCTCAGAGTGTTTAGGGGTTTGGATATGGTTTGCGGTTCAGGGTCAGGGTTTCAGGAATTCTGAAATGTTGTCTTGCTTGAAAGCTTAGGGACTGTCAGCTTGCAAACTTTCTGGCCTCTGCGGCGAGATAGGGGGTTCGTTCATGTCTCTTTGCCATGCGTGGTTCGGGAATCGGCGAATCGGGGTTTTATGGTTTAGGGTTTTGGGGGGTGGGCTTTAGATTTGGAGGCTCAAGAATCAGGATCACTTCGGATCAGTGGAATGCTGCGGCTGCAGGAGATTAGAAACAGCATTCCCTTGGGTCCTTGCTTGGTTGTGGCATATAACCTACCCCAAAAACCTATTCTGGCTAATTAGTACGGCCCCTATAGCAGGATGGTCGTAGGCTCCAAACCTCAAACCCTTGTAGGAGCCCTCATACGGTTGATGATATAAATCCTGCATGACCCATAACATGGAATATACCATAATAGTCTAGGGCCTAGGGCCATTTACGCAAAGCAGGATTTATATCATCAACCGTAGGAGCCCTTAGAGAAAGCCCTGAACCACGACACCCCTATGAAGACTAAACCCTCAGGCCTGAGACCCGCGCAAGTGGCCATCCGCCCGTGTCGAGCATTATCCCCAAGGGTCCAAAGGACCCAATAATTAGGTACTCGGTTTTAGGATAGTAGTTACGTAGGTTAGGATTTTGGAGAGTATATGATTATTGGGTACTCGGACCCTTGGGGTAATGGCCCGGCATCGTCAGAGCGCACGATGCGGGCAGAATTTCAGAATTCGAGCGCGAACCTCGACCCTTGAAGTCTAGTTTAGGGGCCTGAAAATGATCGTGGTAAGGGTTTCAGTAGCTTCTAGCACAGGTGTATTGGGACTCTAACTTGCTAACTAATTCTTCAGACTAACTAGCTTAAAGCTTCAATCAGTCAAGCAAAAACCCTACAAAACCTTTGTGGAACTCTTGCAACACCGTATAAAGCCAATCCGACAAGCGCTCGCCAAGCGAGCGCATTTCTCGCGATGACGATTTCACATCAGATCTGCCACCAGGGTTCCCGCAACCAAACAAGCCTAAACCCTAAACCCTAACCCACCCTGGCCCTGACCAGTGAAGTCGCATCGAAGTTTCTGCAGAGCAGCTGCAGAGACTTGTCCCGAAGGGTGCCGGAGCTAAGTCATGTACTATAGGGTCCTTAATAAATTGAATAGGGTTTGGGGGCCCATTATACTGTACTTATAATACGGAACCCCCAAAAGAGTGTAGGTAATTATTTAGTCCCGTATAGTATTAAGTCATGTATTCTTGTCCGTTTGTTCGTTTACTTATTTGGTAATGTATTCTTCGTTTGTATGCATTCTGTCGTTATATGCAATGTAAATATATATATATATAATTAAATAAATAAATATATATATATATATATATATGTATACATATATACATAGACACACAGACACATCGTAGTGTATTGTATTGTGTTATATTGTGTGTAGGAGCGTAGGTTTTGGGTATGGGGACTAGGGTTGCCTCACCCGCTGTGTATATATGGTTTACAGCAACTTATCGACCCAAACTCATGTAACCTCAAGTTCCGCAACTCGACAGCATGAAGTCTCCCTAAGGCAAGTATTCAATATTGCAGGACTTTGGGGCCGTTTTAGGTACCAGAAACCATAAATCACTTGGTAGCTGAGTGGATACACTTTACACTTTTGGGGATAATATTACCCACTATAAAACTGAAGGTGTATACTTATTGGGGCTTATGAACTCAGCAACTAAGATAACCCAGAGGGTCCATATACACTACCTATGGAATTAGGCCCCCAAAAAACCATCCCTATTTTGGTTTTGGGGACCTAATTCCATAATGGTAGTGTAGGTGGGACCCTCTGGGATAAGGACTACTTGGACCCTCAGGGTCTGACCGCAGACTAAACCGGACCCTGCGGGTGTTAGTGCCCTAGCCACTCAATGCTGCAACGTCTACCCCAAGGGTCCAAAGGACCCAATAATTAGGTACTCGGTTTTGGGATAGTAGTTACGTAGGTTAGGATTTTGGAGAGTATATGATTATTGGGTACTTGGACCCTTGGGGCTACCTCGCCAAGCGAGAACTCACGGCGATGCAGGTTCTTCAAACATGTTCTGCACTAAACCGGTCACCCCTAAACCCCTAAACCCTAAACCCCTAACCCCTAAACCCCTAAACCCCTAAACCCTAAACCCCACACCCTAAATTGTTAACTCGCAAGGGTGCTTCAGGGCAAAGCTTGGACTTAGGGTATAAGGTCAAACTCAAGCTTGCTCTTCCCAGACCCCCGGGAGGATCTAGAAAGTAGATCCCCTAATTCGGGGCCCTATACTACTAAGGGTACTTTATAGGAACCCCCCATTAAGGGATCNCGGGAGGATCTAGAAAGTAGATCCCCTAATTCGGGGCCCTATACTACTAAGGGTACTTTATAGGAACCCCCCATTAAGGGATCTACTTTTTGGATCCTCCCGGGGGTCTGGGTTAGGGTTAGCGGGGAGTCCCATGCTACTGTTGGGATTTGGGTTTTCGGATTTAGGGCTGTGGGCTTTGGGGTCTAGGGCTTCGGAGTTAAACCTGAAACCCTGAACCTCAAACCCCACTATACTAAACTCAACATCCCCAACTGACTCCACAAGCCCTTAAGAAAGGAATATACTTGAGAAACATATATTCAGGATCCCCACGGAATTCTGGGGTAGATTCCTCGACTACGGGCTTTTGGAGTCTTTGGGTATTTTTTTATGCTAAACCCTATAGAAAGCCGCAAACCCTGGAGCAACCTAAAGCATTCTAAAAATCTTAAAAACCCTGAAGCCCTTTTATGTAGGGTCCCCCTTGCGCAACTCTCAGCACTGAATCTAAAGGTCTTTCAGACGGTGAGAGCCCCAAACCTACCAGGCGCTCTAAAATCCCTCGAATGAAGAATTCAGTCTCTGAAGACACATGTCGGGTTGGAATGCTGTACATAGTATGTTTTTTTACATCGATGTAAAAAACATACTATGTACAGCATTCCAGTCCCATCCCCAACTTTGAAGCTCTTGAGCGCGTATGATTATAAGTTAGTCCTAGTCTGAACATTTCAACTTTAAAATCAAAGCGAAACCCTGATCCCTCGCCCGTGAACGCTACACCTTGGGACCGCGAAACCAAATCCCATCAACCTGTGCAAACTGATCATGCGAGGACTCCTTGTTTAGTCTTGGCTCTAAACTGAAGCCTGTCTCGCAGTGACGTCGTTGCAGCCGAATCAGACCGAACAGCAGCGCAGTATGCCTAGAAAGAGCTCGTCAGTAGAATTAGGTAGTATTTAGGCTTTCTTAGTGACTGCCCAGACCCCTGGAAGGATCCAAAACGTAGATACATGTAGGATCCTGTACCGCAAAAGCGTACTTTAATAAAACAACCTGCACGGGATCTATTCTTTTGGATCCTCCCATCGGTCTGGGTACTGTGATTGCTTCAGTTGCAACTAGTTGTGACATGGAGGTATTGAATGCAACCGTTTCCGTTTCGTCGGCCCCTAAACTCTCAAACCCCAAACCACCCTAAACCGGAAACCCAAGCCACCCCAAGGCTTAAAAAGCTCTAGCTATAGCGACGCAGCAAAGCTCTAAAAGGTTGCGCTTTCACGAGGGTGATTCTGATAATAAGGGTAGGCAAGGCTTCAGGGTTTAGGGTTCAGGGTTTAGGGTGGCAAGGGTGATACGGTTGATGGACAAAATCCTGCATGACCCATAATAAGGA
The DNA here is from genome assembly GCA_003297005.1 of Symbiodinium sp. clade A Y106. Taxonomy (NCBI): domain Eukaryota; class Dinophyceae; order Suessiales; family Symbiodiniaceae; genus Symbiodinium; species Symbiodinium sp. clade A. The sequence continues at coordinate 45,722 of BGNK01002202.1, forward strand.
ATATACCATAATTCCCATAGTTTAGGGTCCTTAGGGTCATGCAGGATTTTGTCCATCAACCGTATAAGGGCTTGGGGTCGCAGTCAGGGTCTGCATATAGTGGCCTTTGAAGCGACAACGGGGGTTGTTGACCAAATTCTGCAGTAGGTATTAGGCACACGAACGTGTTTATGCATTTTGCACGCACAACCACGCTGGGAATGCCAGTCAGCAGGCTGTGTCTATAAAGATTCTTGCCGAAGGGATTTCGGATCTTTCTTATCTTAACACCAAATAACCCACCTTGTTACGTTACCTATTATGACTCTTTTCATACGTCTTGAAAATTGAAAAGGTTTGCTGTTTCGTGAGAAGGACCTCATTCGGGTGGAACGGGTTTGCAGGGGTTGCTGTAAAAGTTGGTTCTATCAGGGTTTTACAGGGATGTGTAGGTGTTCTATCAGGGACATCTCAGGGCTTTACTGTACGCAGCTCCTTGGCCCATCCAGTTCAGTGGTAGCATTGCCATGTTTCTGAAGCAGGGTTTGGGCTTTAGGACTTCGGGGTTAGGGTTCACGGGTTTAGGGGGCTGATGGTTTTTGCCGTCTTGTATGCGCGCGGTGCACCCCTACGGTTATGGAGGTTGACTGAAGCATTCTGCGCATCGGAGGGGCCGGAATTACCTGAACCGACAAGGCTAAAGATGTAAAGAGCCCTGAAAACCGATAGGTTCCAGAACCATACCAAACCCCTAGCTCAATTACGCAATACGCCTTATAAAGTCACAGAGGGATCCTGCGTATGAGGCGTATAAGTTATATAGTCATTCCTTACTTCAGCCTTAACCCGGAATAACCTACCAATTTAAGGACTTATACAAGAAATCATAACAAGGAACCCTAGAAAGGTAGGTTATTCACGGTTAAGGAGGGCTCTGTAGGTGTCTCTGGCCAGGGGCCTCGAAAAAGACTAGCAGCCCCTCACTTCGTGCCATGCCGGAGTCGAGTTCGAGCTCAAGCTCCAGCTCGAGTTCCAGTGACTAGGTCTCCCAAGGGTTTAGGGTTTAGGGTTTAGAGGGTTCCCCCGAAACCTACCCTTTTTCGGGTTCCTTTAAGGGATCTATAGGGGTTCCTTTAAGGGTTCCTTTAAGGGAACCATATCTGGGGTTCCCTAAAAGGATTTCCTTATATAGGTCCTTCAAAAGGTCGGCCATTTGGGGTTAAGGTAGGGTTTAGTGGATTAGGTCTGCCAGTCCTAGGCTGGCTCCAGAAATACTACGTACCATTATGGAATTAGGTCCCAAGAGACCATTCTGGTTATGGTTTCAGGGACTTAATTCCATAATGGTAGTGTATGTGGAGCCTCTGGGAGTGTGGCCCTTTTCTCTTTTTTTTGTAGTCTTCCGTTCCTTATAAAACGACCCGACAGCAAGAAAGGGAGCCCTTGTTATTCCTAGGTTGCTGGGGATCTTAGGTGACAAAAAGCGCCAGAAGAAGCAGAATGACGATGACATCAACGCAGCTTGGCTTTAGGGCGATACCGACCCAGAGAGCCCAATACCCCTTAGTTAAGGAATATGGCTTAAATTATATAGGGCTTCATATTATGATTTTAGCTATATTCCTTAATTAAGGGGTATTGGAGTCTCCTAAACCCTAAATCCTATAGATCCCTTAAAGAATCCCCTTAAAGGGCCCTATAGATCCCTTTAAAGGAACCATTGGGCTCTCTGGGGAAGGCTTTCGGGGAGCTGGTTTAGGGCTTACGGTACAGGGCCCGGCCTGACGGTTGAGCTTAGAAAAGCCTAAACCCTCAGCCCTAAACCCTAAACCCTAAACCCTACCTTAACCCGGAATAGCCTAGCTTTTTATGGACTTATATAAGGAAATCATAATAAGGAACCAGGTAGGTTATTCAGGCTTAAGGTACACCCTGAACCCTAATTAGTTGCAGAATTGCTGTAGATTTTGCATACGGCTTCCGGGCATATTGAGCGCTAGAGGCTCGGCATTGAAACCGGGCTCAGGGTTGGGGGTTTAGGGTTTGTGGTCATAGTCACTTTCCAAGTATTTTGGTATGCATCGAAAGTGCTGCTGCGTACGTCCATGGCCCTCGTCCCAAATAGTCGTGTTCTAGTGCTTTAAGCTTAAACAACTATCCTCAGATCCTTATTCGACACCCAAACCCACGCTGTAACCCTTGCAGAGCCGGACAGAAACGTCTCTTGCCCTCAAGAAAAACCCTAAACCACAAACCACTAAACCCTAAACCTAGATTCTAGATTAGATGGTACCCTTGTAGAAACGTCAAGGGTCAGTCTTCTAAAGCCAAGATATGACTCATAAATCCTCACCGCCCTAACCCTTCTACCCCTCAGCCAAAGACCCTACCAGCACCCCCCGAGTACCCTTAAATGGAGCCCTTATGTTTTTAAATAGTGGGTACTTAAGGAATATAATAAAGGGTAGTTGGGGGGTGATGTATATAAGCCCTAAACCCTGAACCAACGCCTCAAAACGCACCCAAGTCCCAGCATCACACTTTAAGCCACCAGTGACCAAGGCCAAAATCGCTGCAAGGAGCGCGGCATGCGCTTGGGGATTTCACGGGATTCGGGATTGTGAACCATTGTTTGGGTTTACGGTTTAAGGCTCTGGTGATGTCATTTTGGGGGTGCTCGAGGGTTTTGCGACAACCTAAATTTAAGAGCCTCCGGCTCAAGCCGCCGACCCCGCAGGAGTCAGAGAAAGGGCGATAGCGGAGGGAGTAATTTAAGGGTTTGGCGCAGGTAGTTAAGGGGTAGGGCTCGCGAAGGCGTTAGGTAGGCTAAGGGTCGTAGGGGGGGGGGGGCAGGGGGCGGCCCTGTCCTTGTTGTCCGATGTCTGTGCGGTGGCCAGCATAAATTCGCAGGGTGTGCTGAGAACATAGGAGCCCGTTTGACTGATCTTCTAAATTTGCTCCACAACATCTCCCTATAACATCCTGTGTCCTCCATAGTGTTCGAAGGAGGCTGGCCCATATAAACCTACCATGAAATATGACTAAGTTTTTTTTCTTACCTGGACCCTACGGCTCTGTGTTTTTTTTTGGTAGCCTGTCTTCGGCGTAGGATACCAGAACGAGAAGCTAAGACAGCAAAGCAGGAGTCTAGGTACTCCTCTGTCCCCTGGAATTCAATCCCTACACCCTAAGGCCCGACACCTCAACCCTACCCTACCCTAAACCCTAAGCCCTACCCGAAACCCTGAACCCTAAACCCTAAACCCTACCTTAACCCGGACTAACCTACCTTTTTAAGGACCTCTAAAGGAAATCATAATAAGGAACCCTAAAAAGGTAGGTTATTCAGGGTTAACGTATACTCCTACAACATGTCCCCAAACTGCGAGGATGGCAAAGAGGGAGCAGGAGGAAAATTCGTGGCAGGGATGGATCTGCCCCTGTGGGGGGAAGAACTTCGTGATGAAAGGCAGGGCTTCGGATTCCAAAGGAGGGTTTAGGGTTTCGCTTAGGCTTATCCTGGACCCTATAAAAAATCCACCTTTAAGGATTCCTTTTTAATACGAGTTCCCTATATAAGTCCCTAAAAACGTAGGGGTTAAGGATAGGGCGCTAGGGTTTATGGGGTTTAGGGGAACAGGGTTTAGGGCCTACGGCTCTAGGGTTTAGGGCACATCGGGTTCAGTGAGGGGTTTTTAGGATGTAATCTGTAGCTTGTTGGGGGGGAGATCGGGTGCAATGGGGTTGCTGGGGAGTTGAGGGTTGCATCAAGTCACAGGCAGGATGAGTCTAGTGTAAGGACGTGTAGGGCTCAGCTTAGGGTTCCTGGTCTTGCTGAGAGACGTTGTCGCATTGTTGATGACGCCGCGCAGAGGCATGCAAAGGCCTCATAGGCCGTAGGCCGATGTAGAACGTATCCGAGAGGGTCCAGATATACCAGCATTGGACGCAGGTCCCAAAAATTCAAGCCTGGTGTTGGGGCGCCTTGAATCCCAAACCGTATACCGTAAATCCTGAACACCTAGACCCTAAAGGCCCTTCACAATAACTCCAGAACCGTAAACATCCTGAAGGACCGAATGACCCTTAAAAGTAGGGGCCCTATACCCATATACTATGAATCCCTATATGGTATATGAACCTTAAACCCTTTTAGGGTTCATTTCGTCCTTAAGGATTGATCCTCTTGGTATTTTAAGAACCCATGACTCGAGGGAGTCAACCCTTGGACCTGGGAGTATGTTTGATTTGTGTGGTTGAAGTTTTGTCGGATATGTCTTACAAACCCCAAAATACTACCATACAAAACCTCCCATCCTAAAGCCCCGAAACCTGATAATCAGGTCCTTGGGCCCTTAAAAACCCGTAAATGCATTCGGATGCTTCATAGAACCCTGATGGAGCCTCTCTCTCTTTCTATATATATATATATACAAGAACCCCTAAGCCCTAACTATGAAGTCCTTTGGGCCTGTAGGGTTCTCTCCACCCACCAATCTCGTCTTTACGGACGATCATATATATATATATACATAGGATTTCTCAGTATGTGGGTATATGGCACCTGCTTTTTACGGGTTGCTGGGTGCCTAAAGTTCAGCCGCGAAATCCTCAACCGTAAAACCTACCTGGACCCTGAAGAACCTACCTTTTTACGGCTCCTTGTTATGATTTCCTCATATACGTCCTGAGAAAGGTAGGTCATTCAGGGTCCAGGTAAACCCTAAATTCCAGAAGCTAAGACCCAAAACCCTGAACCTAGAACCCTTGGCCCCTAGCCCCAAGCCTTAACGGGTTTTGGGTAACGCAAATGTGTCACCATTTCAATAACAAGCACGCCTTAACATCCTAAGCCCTGAAAACCCTAGACCCTATCAATGGAGCCTTCAAAGAACCCTTAAAGAAACCCTTATAGAGCCTTTCTAGAACCCTTCAAGGAACCCCAAAACAAGCCCCCTAAACCCCAAAACCCAAAAGCCCAAAGCTCTCAACGAGCAAGCATAAAAACAAAACGTACCCCCACCCCAGGTCGCTGCTATGCCTGCAATGCGCTGAAGCCCTTGTCCGGAGCGCAGAAGGCATGTCCGTCCCCTTGGGTTAAGGTTTACACAGGGGTTAGGGTTTCTGTGCTTCTGGGTCTCCCGGTGAGCCCCTAAACCCTAAACCCTAAACCGTTTCACCCTTTGTTGGCTTAATTAGGCTCCTTACACGCCTAGGCTGCTGGGGATCCCAGACGTCAGCCATCTTCAACCCTATCCCAAGTCTTCTTGCAGGGTTCAGGGCTCATACTTAGGGATCGTACGTTTTAGGGCTTTGGCTTCTTTTGTGGGGTTTCGGGCTTGGGGATTTAAGTATAGGAGGAATCGGAATGCTATGTCTGACCTTTTCAATTTGACTCGCGCGCTCTCCCTCTGTCTTTCTCTCGTTTTTGTTTCTAGCCTTGTCTCTGTCTGCGGTCCCTTGACGCTGGGAGCAGCGCTTTCTTCCAGAAATTTTCGACCCTCATACAGTTCTCGGGTAGACCCTTATAAGCATCCAACTCGGATAATTTAGACCTCAGACAACGCACCTCAGACCTTAGATCTCGAACCCTGGGTCTAATGTAGGAACCTGATTAAGAAACCTTGGGTCTTTATTAGGGTTCTTGAGATGAATCCTAATATATGGAGGCTATAGGGCCAGGGTTTCTTAATCAGGCTCCTACATTATTATAGTACCCTTATAGATCCCTTATAGTAACCCTTATATAGACCCCTTTAAAGGACCCCTACAAAAAGGCCCCGGGTTTCTTAATCAGGCTCCTACATTAACCCTAAACCCTAACATTATTTGTCATGATGCCCTATGCCCTGAAAGTCGGCCAAACCCAAACAAGCGGCCAAAATGCAACCAACCATTTACCCGGATGTGGAGCTTAGGGATCTATAGGGGTTCCTTTTAAAGGGATCCATAAGGGATCTATAGGGTTTAGGGTTTAGGATGTGGGGCTTGGGTCCAGGGTGCGCAATTTGAGACTCAATGCTTTTTTGTTCGAATTTGTCGATTGCTCGTTTCTACTGACCTGATCTGACAGGTGCCTGGTATGATGATGAGCTTTCCTTTCCCTGGTGGAGCACATATTGCTTTGCGCCATAGATTGACACGGTAAGTGCAGAATTGAAGCACTTCCAGTGGTTGCTGCCTGAGTTCGGCTGCGAGAAGGATTGTGGATGGCCAACGACAGTGACAGGTCCGTGTGCCTGAATTACTTGCCTGGCAATTTTGCCGCCGTCGCGGAGCGACAGCTCGATCGCGGCTCGCAGCAGGACGGTTCGCATGCTGTGGCTCTACTGTTCCGTCGAGTGCTTCCAGTGCAGACCCCTGGAATAGTACGATGCTTCCAGGAAGCATGCTTGAAGACTCGAAGCACTTCGAAGGATTCGCTTGACCAAACACTTCCAACCATAAAGCCTAAACCCTAAGCCTCAAACCCCATTTCAAGATATATTGCTTCATGTAGAGGTTCAAGAGTCTCTCGGTCCCTCTCCTACTACAAAACCCACACCCTAAACCGTTATAGGCCGTAGATCGTAAAGCCTAGAAACTAGGTTCCCCAGTAGTACCCTTTTACCCTTTTTCTTTTTGGGTTCCCTTATTAAAACCGAATAGTAGGAAAACGGGTACCCGTATTATTAAGGGGCTACTGGGGAACCGAGGAAACCTTAAATCCAACTCTGAGCTTCCTGAATTCTATGGGGTTAGGGCTTAGGGTTTAGGGTTTAGGGCGGTTGCAACCCAAAGCCTTGAGGACAAGGCCTTTTTGACACTGTGTTAGCTTGTGGGATTGGGGGGTTTCTAAGTAGTGTGCGAGCTTTTTTGCTTAGGTTACACAATCCCACAAAATATGTTCTGATTGTAGGCTTCGAAACAAGCAGGAAAAAGACCCAACAAGGCTAAGCCACAAATTATCGTTGTCTAATTTTCACAGTTTCAAGACACTGCTGGAGGCCTCTCTAGTCGATTATGAAAAGGAGCCATTGCTAACACAAGAAAAAGCAAGATGAGATGGAGAGCAGGGAATGGCGGCAGCCCAGAAGATCGCAGAGTCCATCGCTCGTGTGATGCTCAGTGGCTGTTGAGCGTGTGATGTGAGGATTCATCATGGGGACCCTTAGGGGGGTAAGGGGGAGGGGGGTAGGGGACTATACTTCCTTAAATAGGCCTTATCAAGTCTTTATTATGTGCATTAAGGCCCCCTACCCCTCCTCCCCCTACCCCCCTAAGGGTCCCTATGAATTCAAGGTTCGTTTTTGGGCTGGGGTACGAGGTCGTGGATTGCCCAAGATTGTATATGATCTGCCTTTGCTGTGCTTAGTAGCTGTGTGCAAAGTTGCTTGGTCGAGACTTGAAATGCTCTTGCAGTAACCGGAGTCTTTGTAGAGTGCACCATGTTGCTTCCCTTTTTGTCGCATCCTCCTGCGTGAATCTACTGTGTCTTCTGTGTAGACAGGCAGTTGCATAGCATAAGCCTATATGACCTACCTGGACCCTATGAGACCTACCTGTTTAGGGTTCCTTAATTCTCATTTCCTTATATGAGGCCTTAAAACAGGTAGGTTGTGGGGTTAAGGAATTACATGTCTCAGGCAGGCTGTCCGAACTGGCCATCACGATGTTGGTTAGCAGTGATCATCACCAGATTCGGGTTGGGGTTGGGTTTAGGGTTTGGGGTTTTTGGGTTCTACACCAGTGCCAGCGACCGTATCACCAAAGTCATAGGGATTGTACCATCGGGAGCAAGTCATCGAGATCTGTTGCCGTTCATTACCACTGCGATTAACACTATCACCATCACCGTGACATCATCATCCTCATCACCAGGTCCGCTTCGTCTTCATCTCCAGAACAGGAACCATCATCATCTTCGCTATCATGATACTACATCATGTTCTTCACCGTCATGGTTATCATCGTTGTTGTCGTCGTCTTTGCTGTAAGTGTGGTGTAATCGCCCTCGTCGGCTAACCGCCGTCACCGGAATCGTCGATATCACCACTGAATCACCCCATCAGCATCACTACCACCACCATCATCGTCAGTATCATCATCAACAGCACTATGATCAAGACCTTCGTCCTCATCTTTCTGTCAGCATCACCAATATGAGCCTAGCAACATTGCTGACAAGGAGCCCACCAGCCTGTGCCGGAGAAGCCACCACCCGAGTCGTCGCCACGCTCTGAGCTTCAATGTGCGTGAAGAGTTAAGTATAGTGACTTAGATAGTCCATGTGAGATCTTTGACCAAACTTTGACCCTTCTGGCCTTATACATTTGGTCTAGGTAAGAGAGTGTCGGCTTTTTGGGCCCGGTGATTGAAGAAGAGAGGTGACCTAAGTGTAGTGTAGGCTTTACGTACGCGCGCTTTGAAAATCTTGCAGTTCGACAGGGATTGATGTCAGGCTTCAGAGATCCTGGAATACCAACTGTCTTTTACAAGTAAGCGGGCTATGCCCTTATACTTATACCTTGTATACTCGAACTCCTTAAGGACCGAATGATTCTTAGACGTAGAGTAAAAGTAAGGGCGCTATGCCTAGACAAACCCTGAACCCCTAAGGCCTATACACCTTCAATTCTAAAGCCCTGAAGCTGACCAACTAATTAATCCCCTACACCCAAAATTTCCTAAACCCTAAATTCTAAAGCCCTCAACCCTAACCCACTAAACCCCTAAACAAATCAAAAGAAATCCATGAGGAGTAGCTCGAGCTCGTCCTCTCGCTACGCCCGGAGTCGCAGCCGAAGTGGTAGCAGGCGGCCGCGAGTTCAGGGTTAGGGTTTTAAGGATATAAGGTTTATGGCTTATGGGTTTCCGGTTCAGGGGTCCTGGGGTTCATGGAATTCAGGCTTCGGGTTTAGGGGTTTGACGTTTAGGGGTCTAGGGGTTTCGGGCTTAGGGTTTGGGTGTAGGGGTTATGGGTTTGGGGGTTTACGCTGGTGGTGTGGGGTGTTTCTGATCAGGGGTGCTTGTTTGTTGGGGGCTTCCAGAATAAGTGTGCAAGAAGCTCTCTGTAGGTGATCTTTACGGGCCGAAGTTCGGAGTATGAGTCCTTGACATCACCCCAGAACCCCAGAACTCGAAATGCCCAAAGTCCCAAAGCCCCTGAGCCCTAAACCCTAATAGATCGCTTGAAGGAACCCAAAGCAACCCCTAAGGGAAGTCACAGCTCAGGGATCGATCAGCAGAGCAGCAGCACGACGAGTCGGATGAGGTGACCGCCGCCAAGACGCAGGCAGGGCGACATCTAGGGTTAGGGTTTGTAGGATTTATAGGTTTCGAAGTTTAAGGAGGGTCTGTATGCTTAGGGCTTAGGAGTTAAGGGTTTAGGGTCTGGGATTTGGGGTTGAGGGCCTGGGTTCAGGGTTTAGGATGTAGGTGTGGAGGTTTGGGGAGATATTTCGAGTTTTGAGTGCATATAAGCTTTGGGACGAATGGTCTGAACTTCCGGGTACACTCAGGCTAGTCCAGACTCCCTTCCACCAATATATGGCCTTCGTTTGTAACAGGGCATCCATTCGTATGTTCAGGCGGCGATGCATGGCGCATGGTTCATATTTATGCCAGACGTCAAAAAAACCTGTACCATCGCATGTTGGATGTTTACTAACTGCTACATGTCCAGCGACTCTGCAAACCCGAAGCGCCAATTTCTACACACGTGCACAGCGGTAATTATGTGCAAAGGGCTCCTTCGTAAAGGCTTGTTGGGAACCGTGGTGCAGGGTTTCAGGGTCGTTCATATTATGTTCAAACTTCAAGAAATCCTACTCAGGAGCCCTAAAAAATTGTGGCATGGGACATTTACGGGTTTAGGGTTACAAGAGCCTTCAAAGAAGGTACGCTAACATGATGTTTTTTTGTATACACCCTGAAAACCGCCTTTATTATACAGCCTCCATAGAGCACTCGATCTTTCGAAACTTGTGTTTTAGAAACCCCACCCTAAACCCAATGAACAGACCCGAACAAGCCTTAAGCAGAGCGTTCCATGCAACAAACCCAAGCTTGAAGGCCGTGAAGCGTCTCGAGGAGATCAAGGACCCTCCTAGTCCCTGCCTAGCTCTTTTGTCGTGGTACCTTGCTGTAGTTTCTGATTTCTGATCATATGTATATGGAATTTTCCGAAAATTAGGGGTACCTGATTTTGGGGTCCTTATGATAAGGATCCAACTATTCAGGGTACTATATTAGGGTCCCCTATTTTCGGAATCTCCCACACGTGTATAGGAGCCTAACCATACAACAGGTTATCCACATAAAAGGTACCGCGTTCTAGGATGCAGATTTGGATGTACTATAACCCTAAGCGAGGGTTCCTTGCATGAGGGGTTCCTTTGAAGTGTCTCCTTGTTGAAGGGCTGCTTTTAAGAGGTTCGTTTGAAAGGATTCCCCTTCATAAGGGTTCCATTAGAGGCGTTCTTCTTAGGGGATTCTGCTAGAGGGTTTCGTTTTAATGTGTACCTTTTGAAGGATTAGCTTTAGGGGTTCCCTGTTGTGTTTTTCAGTGTGAAGGGTTCCTTTTGAGGAAATTCCCTTCAAGGGTTTTGGTCGTTGGGTCTGGGGCTTATGGTTAAGGGTTTAGGATGGTTTAGGCCCCTGCTGGTGTTGCGTTTTGGGTTTCAGGTTTGGGTTTTGAGGTTCCAAATCCTAGGGCCTAAAGCCCAACCTAAACCCTAAACCCTAAACCCTAAACCCAACCTTTAACCCCTAACGCCCCTTGATCCCCCAAGCGTTCTCCGTCTCTTGGTTCACTGGTTTTGGGGGGTCCAGGCTTCAAGGTTAGGGCCCCAATAAAGCACATAAGCAAAAATCAGGATAGGGATATCCCATATAAACCCCCTTATAACGAAGCCCAATAAGGTAGGGATATCCCTTTAAAATGCTTATGCTTATGTGCTTTTTTGGGTCCCTNAGCACATAAGCAAAAATCAGGATAGGGATATCCCATATAAACCCCCTTATAACGAAGCCCAATAAGGTAGGGATATCCCTTTAAAATGCTTATGCTTATGTGCTTTTTTGGGTCCCTAAAGGTGTGTATGTTTCGTGGGTTTCGGTAGACCCTACATTATAATTCACATGGGTGGTCGTCAAAAGTGGGGTCCCTTTTTGGGTACCCTAAATAATAGGTGCCGTATTATAATAGGGACCCAAAAAGGGACCATAATTTTGACAAACACTCACATAGGGGCCTGAATATTTATCAACACTATTTTTTTTTGGGGGGGGGTTCCAATTAAGACTATAGTAGAATGGGCCCCAAAGCCCTATTCTAATTGTTACAAGGCCCTTCTACTAGATCCTTATAGTAGCCCTTCTAGTAGACCTTGTGGACCCCTTTAAAGGAACCCTGTTCTAATTATTAAGGCCCCTATACAGTAGAAGCCAGAAAGTTGGAACATCATTCTCCTCATGCCCTTAAGGTAAAGTATAAGGGATCCTAGCACTAATCCTCCTAAAGCCATGTTCCAACTTTCTGGCTTCTACTGTATTAATTACAAACTGAGCCCCCGGCCGGAAAAGGTCGGTTTCTCACGGCCCAACCCTGCGGCTCAAACCCTAAACCCTACTATAGGGGCCTTAATAATTAGAATAGGGTTCCTTTAAAGGGATCTTTAAAGAGTTACTATAGGGGATCTAAAAGGTACTATAGTATGGGGGCCTTAATAATTAGAATAGGATTCTGGGGCCCAGTATACTATACCTATAATAAGGAACTTGCAAAATAGGTTTAGCAATTATTCAGGCCCCTATAGTATAGTCAGCCCTTAAAGCATAAACTCCCAAGCCCAAACCCACTGAGCCCTACAAACCCAAGCCCTCAACTTGTGAGCCATCACCAGCTCCGGAAACCGGATCTGAAAAGTTTCAAAAAACATGCCCGGAGTGTCACTATGCAATATCATGGTTGCATCATTTCGTATTGCAACACCCCTTAAGACCCCATACATTTTTCTGAACGCCGAAACCCTGAATCCAGAACCTTGAACCCCACGCCCTAAACCCTTGATAACTGCGGCAAAAGGAGATGAGGGTCTCCGCGGAGCAGAAGGAGAAGGCCAAGACAACCTACTGTTTTGAGGGCTATACCATGTAATTAAGGAATCTACCCTGGCAATTTGGATTGTTTGGGGCTACAGGTAGGGTTTGTGCTAGGGAACTGTGCTAGGGACTCATATGTTCAAGTCTTAAGGTGGCAAGGGTTAGGGTTTGTAGTAGGGACTTGCAAAGATTTGTACCGTTCTTATTGGAAATATACTAAGCGCATGCTAGAGATGTATGTACTGCAAAGAGCCCTGCAATGTACCTCAAAACCCAATTCCAAGTTTTACGGACCCCTATGTTAGTCTTTAAAACGGAGCTCACAAGGTGTTTACAGGTTTGAGGATAGTTAACGAGGTGTTCCGACGAAGCAGGGTTCAGGGTTGGTAGGGCTGTTCGACAGCTTGAGGGTTCAGGTTTTAAGGTTCAGCTTTCGTGGGTTATGCCCTGATACACATACGGCGTTGTGATGGGGTGTTCAGGGGCTTTCAAAGTGCTTCTGATCTGCATGTTGTGGGCTTAGACTGGGGGGTTCTGGTGCCTCTGTGTGTTTGAACATATGACGCCGGTACCATTTCCAGTCTTGAGAGTTCTGTGTCGATGGGCATGTGGACGCATCATGCTGGTGAGTCAAAGTCAACGAGCCATCACGTCCGCAAGCTGCTGGCCGCCACACTGTAAAAGGGGGGTTCTAGGGTCTACTTAAAGGATCATGGGACTCAGTAACTAGGGTTCCTTAAAGGGCTCCTTTAAAGGGATCTATAGGGCCGCCACGCTGCTACGGCACCCCGACAGCCTTTATAGCTGAAGGGCTTAAAGCCCGAAAATAGTTCTGTAAACCCCTTAAACCCTAAACTATAAAGCCCAAATTAAATCCGAAACCTTTAAACCCTAAGCTATAAAGCCCAAATTAAATCCGAAACCTTTAAACCCTAAACTCTCAGCTCTAAACCATCCTCATCCCAGAAGTCCCAGAACTGACTCAGACGCCTCCGGCACACTGTTTCGGCAGACTGATCTTTTGAGAATCAGAGCTTAGATGCCAGATACCCCTCCCCTCCGCTTATGAGGGTTCATTGCTCTGGGTTTGGTGTTCTTTTTGAAATGGGTTAGTTTCTATGAATCATGGCCTTGTAAATTGTTATCGATGCACTGTTGACTCTACTAAATAATCGGTGCCATGAAGAGAAGGATAAGGAACCCAGCATTTTGAACCTCCATCCCAACTCAAAAAACAAGAATCCAGATCTCATGCCTGAACCATGTACTCGACCCCCCCCCCCCCCCCCCNGAAGAAAGAGTAAAGGACCCCGGCATTTTCACCCCCCCCCCAAACTAAAAAACCAAAAACCCGAACCCCTGCCCGAACCCTGTTACCCCCCCCCCCCCCCCCCTCCCTCAAGCCTGCCCTAAACCCTACACCCAACTCTGAACCCAAATCTGAACCAAAAAGAAATCAATCTTAAGAATTTAGAGCCCCTTGGAGGCCTTCAAAAAATTGCTGCGGGAGTGGCACCCGGACAAGCATCTCTGCTTCAGTGTTTCATGTATATACATATATAGTATCGCTTGACTATCATTGAAGTTCGCAGTTTTCATATCATACCCTAAGCCCTAAACCCTAAACCGTTTTCATGGTCTAGTGCAGGACCTAGCGACTTACTTGAGTAATTTCGGGCTTCGAGGTGCCAGGTATGTGCCGTGCAGAATCTGGATTCTTGTTCTGGAGTCTGGACTTTGCTTTAAGTTGCCGTAATAAGGAAACCAAATCAGCTGCAATGCAGATTTCCGATCGTGGAGCCCAGTTTAAGGTTGGTGGGTTTCGGATTTCCTGCCCTCTAAGTACACGGTCAAGCTACGAAACTCGTTGTCACAGCGATGATTCCGAGCCTCAAGCCTGAAGCCCATGCTGGAATATAGGTAACTGTTGGTACCAGGTTCGTATGGTGTACAGGCTTAAGGCTTAAGTTTAAGCAGCATGAGTTAACCCGCAGTAATTTTAAACCTAAACCCCAAGCCCTAAACTGTAAACCGTGTGTATGCGGCCCTCACGCTTTGTAGTAGTCATCCTTGACAGCCTCGCACTTCGATCCGAACCTCTTGCCCAAACCTTGAAAACCTACCTATAGCCTCCATTGTAGTTCCTTTTTTGGTTAACCAGTTTTATGGTTAGGATCCTATAATAGAGCTTTCGGTTAACCAAAAAAAGGAACTACAATGGAGACTATAGGTACTAAACCGAAACAAAACCCGAAACCCGGAGCTGCCAGCCCCCATAATACCCCTTATAGTAGCCCTAAACCCTAAAACCCTCAAACCCTAAAACCCTAAAACCCTAAACCCTAAAACCCTAAAACCCTAAACCCTAAAGCCAAAAGCCCCTAAGCCTTAGACTCTAAACCCTAGCAAACCTCCTAAGACTCCTCCTCAAGACTTGCCCAAGGCCCCAAGCCTCAAATCCCAAAGCTCCCAGCTTCCCAACCCTAGAAAGCCTATAGCGGAAGCCAGAAAGTTGGAACATCATTATCCTCATGCCCTTAAGGTAGAGTATAGGGGATCCCAGCACAAATCCTCCTAAACCCATGTTCCAACTTTCTGGGGTTCACTGTAGACGGTTTAGGGGTTTCGGATATAGGGCACATTTCCCCATGCCAAGAAATGCAGGCTCTGAGAACTAAAGCGAAAACCCCAAACCCGAAAGAAAAGCCAAGGAGTGCAGACCCTAAACGCTAAATACGACTCTACCCTAAAGCCCCGAAGCCCTGAAGCCCTAAAGAACAGCCAAGGAATGCAGACAGGGTGCAGGTTTGTACAGCAGTGTTCCAGTTCTTGCAGAAAGCAAGGCATCTCTTTATCACGGGGAGATAGCGCGTGCTGCGCCCCCCAGAGACTCCGAAACCTCTTCATTAAGGAGATTATTTTTGTTGGTAAGGGTTGAAGGTTTAGGGAGTTTTGTGCTTTCTTTATATGGAGTTTCGGGTTTAGGGTTTAGGGTTTCATTCGTGTTTTTAAGTTTTTGTCACAATCGCTGTACGGTTTATTGCTTGATTAAGGGGTGTTGGAGTCTCTGGGCCAGTGGTCTAGCTTAATGTAGACCCTTGACAAAGAGCCCCTCCTAGTTTAGGGTTTAGGGTAGACCCTTGACCAATAGCCCCTCCTATTGCTTACAGGGCCAGAGATTCTTCTTCCTGTCATGCTAAGCGTCGGAATCTCTGAGCATAACCTTAAATGGTAAATGTAGATTCTTGACTAAGAGCCCCTCACGTTTGTATATAGAAGATTCGGGTTTGAGTTCTTGACACCCTACGCTCGAAACTTCTACACCCTAAATTAAGTTTAAACTGTTGGTTTTGGGGCCTTAATACTCGGAGCAGTTTTTGTTTATCAGTTCTATTTCTTCTTAAGGAAAGGGGGGGCTGGCAATCAGGGGTCTAGCTTACATCAGAGCCATTGTCTTGAGCATACCGTGTGGGCCTGGGAGAGGGGGGAGTGCATGGTTCAGGCTTTAGGGTTTAGGGCTTGAGGGTTTAGGGCTTTAGGGTTAAAGATTTAGGGCTGTAGAGTTTAGGGCTAGGAATCACGATCCTTGGTGTTTAAGCCGCTGTTCGTTTGCATGGGTTGGGGTGCCTTATTCTACTAAACGCTTGAATGACCCAGTAGGAGAATAAGCAACCTTGAACCTATTCGGGCAGACATTCGGATATCTAACAACGGTTTCTTAACCCCTGAACCCTAAAGCCCTATAAACCCTAAACCCCTTAACCTCTTCATCCTGAACCCTAGACCTTTAAATTTCAGGTCTGGACCCTAACCTTCAGGTCTTGTAGGAAGCTGCAGAAGTAGGTTGACCATGGCACTTGTTAGTAGGATTGAAGCTCTGTAGGAGGTTCCTATTTGAGAGAGTATATGAGCTATTTTTACCCGGACCTTTGGGGTTGTACTTAAGACTATTCAAACAAAAGCCAGTGGTCAGGGGTTTAGGGCTTAGTGTTTAGCATTTTGCGACGCGACGCGTTTACGGGTCGGGGTTCAGCATTTATAGTAACAGTACACTGAACTGTGGTATACTGTAATATAGTTCAAAAATACCATAAACATTTCCTCTCATATTATATATCAGCATATATCATATTATCTTATATCTGTATGATATTTTGCATTAGCATTAGTTGATTCTCGACATGCCCGTGCAGCCTTCGTCAGAGTTTAGGCCCACAAGCTCTCAGGTTGTTGTCTCGACCATGGCTCATGTCTCATCGTCTTTGTGGGCAGGTGATGCCTTGCACTTGAAAACATCCCTCAAATTGCTTTTTGCATTCGACAAATCATTGATTGGATTTTCCAATGTGATGTTAAGAGTTCTATTTGGAGGCGGTGTCGGCTTGGCAAGTCTAACTCTTTTCCCCTATGGTGCTGCTCATAATCCATCGTTGAACCCTGCCACATTCTGTTACAAGGGGACACCTGCCCACGCCATTTCCCGGATGTGAATCTGCTGAGTGAGAAGGAGGCAGAGCAGCTTCGGGCAGCAGCCCTAAACCCTAAACCCTAAACCCTTAAACCTGAGCCACTGCTACAACCTCAACCCTGACCCTAAACCCTAAACCCCCGCTTCATGGATCTGGGGGCCTAGCAAATTTCAATCGTTTCTTTTAAAGGGAACTTTTTGGGTTTAGGGCCAGGGCTTTCAAGAATCGGGGACTATGTAAGTTATAAGCAGGAATTACAGTTTAAGGTAACTATAGTTGTAAAAAACTTATAACACCAACTAGAGTACTTCGAACCAGCCTTGCAAAGTCCCCTGATCCTCCAAGTAGATATCTCCACCCCAAACCGGACACCCTAGACTAAATCCCATCCCAAACCCTGAAACAAAGTTCCAAAGCCTGAGCCCGGAATCCGTTGCCTGCCCCTACCGAATCCTAGTGAGAATATAACCCAGAGGGTCCATATACACTACCTATGGAATTAGGCCCCCAAAAAACCATCCCTATTTTGGTTTTGGGGACAATTCCATAATGGTAGTGTATGTGGGACCCTCTGGGTAAACACTGCACGAAACCCCTACACAACCTTATTCGCCAATAAATCCGGACACACCCCTGTAGAAACCGAGATCAAGGTTTTCGCGCAGTCCAGAGCCCCGAAGCCAAGAGAAACAGCACCGAATCCAAGTGGGGGTGGGTTGCTGTTCAGGGTTGAGGGTTCAGACAGCTGGGTTGTTTTTGCCTACAGTCTCCATTGTAGTTCCTCTTTTTGGTTAACCGAAATCTCAATTATTGGATCCTAACCGTAAAACTGGCAAGCCAAAAAAGGAACTGCAATGGAGTCTATAGGTAGGGTGCCACGTTGTACCATGTGTTTGTTTGCTTCTGGTGGGTACGCTTGAGGTGGTAGACCCGGACCTTCTAAAATCGCTTGATTAAGGACGCTGTCCTAAATTATAGAGGCAACCCTAATGTCATTTGAGGTATGTTCCTTAATGAAGGGATTTTGGAAGGTCTGGGTACAGCAAAAAGCCAAGCGATGACCGGCAGAGGCTCCGAAAAGAAGCACACTCCAGACAAGGACCCAACTAAACCCCAAATTGTGAATCCGATATTGATTGATGGCTACTTTAACTGTAGGGGTCTGAATCCAAACAGGTAGTACCCCTTTGTAGTTGAGTATAGTGTACTAAAATATCGAAACCCTCTTCTGTTTCTTGCGCCACCTGTATTAGCATCTGGGTAGTTGTGAAAATTATGGTCCCTTTTTGGGTACCTTAAATAATAAGTGCCGTATTATAATAGGGACCCAAAAAGGGACCATAATTTTGACAACCACCCATCTTCTATAGTCTTGATTTGGTTTCATCCACGCGCCCTTCGCACAACCACGGTTTCCGTGCATCGCATGGACTCCCTGAAGCAACCTGACTTAAGGAAATTGCTAATGAAAAGCTGCGGAGTCTCTAGGTATAGGCTACACCCTACTTCTGCTTTTGGGTACCTAGTTTTATGCTTATGTAGAACAGTAAGTACCGGGTTGGGGTATGACCCTCTAGGCTAACGGGCTTTCGAGACTTTCGAGCTTGTCGAAGCAACAGAGCGCTAATTGCCTATGTGGGGGTCTGCTTACACCGATGATGACTAAACCCTAAACCCTAAACCCTAAACCCTAGCCATCTTAGTAAGGGCTTTGGGTTTGGGGCTCAGGCATCAGGGTTCATTGGTATTGCCAGTAGAAAGCCCTACTGCGACATACCCCTAAGGGTCCAAGTACCTAATAATCATATACTCTCCCAATTAGTAACCTACATAACTACTATCCGAAACCTAAGTACCTTATTATTGGGTCCTTTGGACCCTTAGGGTACCTTCGACAATTTGGGTATTTGGGACCCTCTGGGAAAACCACAGATGCCCGAAGACGGCTGCCTCTGAAGCTGAGGGGTGCTGACGAATTGATGCGAGTGGAAAAACTGGCCCGACCAAAGCTTGAACGTTAACCTTGTTTATCATTCATTGACGGTCTGTGCAATCACGATCATCATTATTGCCATTGTTGTCCTGCAACAGCTATTGCTATTGCAATTCTGAAGCCGAAGCCCATCAACAGCTCAAATCTGAGCCCGAACGCCCAAGCCCACTAGGCTTGACCGGTTTAATATAGGGGCCTAAGTGATTACCAATACTATTTGGGGGGGGGGTTCCTGTAAAGGGTTCCTTCAAGGGGGTCTATAAGGGATCTATAGTACGGCTCTATATTGGAGGCCTAATTAATTACCAATACCTTATTATAGTGATAGTATAATGGGCCCCAAAACCTTATTCTAATTATTAAGGCCCCCATACTAGGGGTTTTAGCGTTTAGTGTTTCGGTTGCCTGCGGCCCCGAGCTAGGAAACCTGAAACAGTAACTCTGCTAAGGGGGATGAGCAGACACAGGCTTAGGTCAAAGGGCTGATAAGGTTCAGTGCCTAGGGTTGTCGCTAGGCCAGCGGAGTTCAGCAGGTCTTAAAACAGATAAACGGGGTGTCAGGCAAACGATCATCTTGGATCCAACAGAATTACGAAGAGGACACACAGCACGCGGCCACGAGTGTAGCCTAAACGCTAGACCAAAACCAATTTGCCCTAAACACCTATACCCAAGCCTGAGCCCAAAAATCTTTCACTCCTAACCCCAAACCGGAGCCCCAGACCCAACACATCTCAACTCTAAACCCTGAAACCTGAGACCTGCAAAGGATTGAACCCTGACCCAAGAACCCAAACCTTCTATGCCAGAGGCCAGAGACTCCATTATCACTTCATAAGGAATATACTTTTCAATCAAACTAGGGATCCCAATATAATTTCAGGTATATTCCTTAATTAAAGGGTTTTAGAGTCTGTGGGATCCTTTTTCGGAAGGCGCCTGCGGCTTGCCAATCTTCTGCGACCGCTGGCTGCTGTCTTATCGAGGCTGCAAGCTCCGGGTTTCAGGTTCCTCGAAGGGCTGCGCTCCTTACGATGAGGGGTCGGATTTCTGCGAAAGCCCTGATCCCAGAACAGTACAGCCTCGGGCTCCAGTTACCTAACTAGTAGATTACTAACCATACAGTAAGCCCCATAAAGTTGGAAACCGGATAAAGGTCAAATAGTGCTGGGATTCCTTACACATTACTTTTGCAGATTGGGGCTATTGGGTTTCCAACTTTTCGGCTTCTACTGTATATTATGTACCCCAGTAACCTACTATTTAGGTCACCGGAGCCCTAGGGAAGGGTTTCGGATGGCGCTCCGTTTCCTCTCAGTCCTAAACCCTAAACCCTAAGCCCTAAACCCTGTAATTTCGGACTCTTCTGCGGAGGGCTTTCATCCTTCTGGCTTGTGCTCGGGGTTTTGCTTAACTTCAACTCTAAACTAAGTTTGGTTGAGGGTCGTGTGCTGGGGGCTTCTGCAACTACTGCATCATGCGGTCGGTTGCCGGCAGTCATCCTAGTTAGATGGTAGGGTCGAAGAGGGTGTATTTATGCTCTGGCTGCTTTTGCTTGGGCAGGGCGAGTGGCTTTTGTCTTCAGTGCCTGAACCGTCGCTCCACGAAGCATCGCTTTCGCTCACGCGGCCAAGACTTTCTTCCAGACCTCTTCTACAGAAGCCTGAATACCAAATCTAGTCCAGCTTTGGGTTCCTCTTTATACCTAAACACACTATGCCAAAGTCATATGTTAAGTAGCAATTGGTCCTTCATATAGGGTACTCCTAAGAGTGCACGTGCCGAAATCCGAACTAGGAAATACTTTCGTCCTAAAGTACCTAAGTAAAGATTACTTTACGGCCAGGGTATATACTATCTGGGTACATGGAACCTTAGGGCGATCCTCCGCCCGGCATCTTCAACGCTCCCGGTGTGCAAGACAAGCTTTGAATTAGGCTTTAGTGGCCCAAGCTCTGAACCTTATTGAAAACATAAACCTTAAACCCCACAGCCCTGAACTAAACCTTATGGAAACTATAAACTTTAAACCCCAAAGCCCTGAACTAAACCTTAATGAAACCATAAACCTTAAATCCCAAAGCCCTAAACTAAACCTTAATGAAACCATAAACCTTAAGCCCAAACCCTGAAGCCCACACAGGTACGAGACGAAAATCCCACCGACGTCGTCGCCGGAGTTAACGAGAAAAGCGTGGGGAGCAGTGCTTGCAGGTTTAGGGCTTATTAGGTTTACCTTATAACCCTGAAGCCCCTGCCTTTTTAGGGCTCCTTATTATGATTTCCTTATATAAGTCCTTAACAAGGTAGGTTATTCCGGGTTAAGGTAGGGTTTAGGGTATACAAGTTTGCCCCTGTCGTGCATCATTTGTGCAACTTCGAAGATGCAGGTACGCACTGAACTAGCTGTGTGTAAAGACGCAGGTACATCCAAACACTAGCATACAGGGCCTGGATACCTGCCAATGCTAACTAGTTCGTAGTGCTCCTGGATATAAAAGGACTGGTGTAACTAGTCAGGCCCCTGTACTACTGTACTAGACCTCTTGTTTGTAGCTAAGACCTACTATTTGGGTGCTTTGCAGGCAAGGTTTGGGGTCTTGAGGCCCTTAACTTCAGAGTTTAGGGCCTTGAAGTTTTCGGTTAGGGTTTCTAGGCTTCGGGGTGGTTGCTTGGGTCTGGAACTTGTTGTTTGAAGGGTTTTCGCTCTGTGTAAGCGGGTGGGAATCTGATAAACACGGCAGACCCTGAAGCTCTTTGCCTACCCTGGATTCCCTAGCCCTAGATGGGTTTCAAAACATAGATGCGAAACAGTAGATCCAAATCATGAGGCCCCTTGAACGAGGCACCACTACAGTAAGTTTCAACAAGCCTGCATATCAAGAAGCCTGAGCCTTCTTAGGCTACAGCTTACTTGTAACCTATACTGTCCGAAGGAGCGCGTCGTCACCGGAAATCCATTTCAGCGGCTGCCTCAGCTAGGGGTTCCCACAAAGAGCATACACAGAGAGCGCGTCTCGATTTGGGACTGCAGTATTGTAACTGGAGATGAATTCGCAGACCGGTAAACGTCCGTAAATCCTGCTGCGTGGTATAGTCGCTGTAGCATCCCAAAGGCTAACCCTGAGGTAAGGGTCCAAAGCAACCACTCGAAATGTACTTGGGTAGCTTGGTAGGTTAATATCTGGAGAGAATATATGATTACATAGTTTGTATGGTCTTAGTATGAGCCTGGATGTGCAAATTCAAGTCAAGGGACATTAGAGAGACTAGGTTCTGGCAGGTTAAGGTAAAGCTTACGGAAAAAAAGCAAGCCTATCTTACTTGGCTGGCCCGGGCCCTGCAATGCTACCTCCAAATACCCAGGATTAGACCCCCAACGGCAGCTAGAACAGTATAAAAGCAGTGCTACCTACACATACCCAGGTTTAGACAGCAAGCGGAAGCATAAACCAACTCTGAGCCCTAGACATCTACGGTGCACGCTGCAATTAAGGTCCTCATCTTGGTTGCATGGTTCCCTCACTGTAGAGCCCTAACCACAAAAGTGGCAACCAATGAAAGGAACTTCATTGGAGAATAGGGCGTGCTGAGCAACAGCTTATCAGACTCCGCAAAGCCCTAAAGCATGCGAGGAGGAACACGAGCAAATAATTACACACACCTCCAACAATCCTCGAATCATCCAGTCAGCAGAGGCTGTCGGACGCCGCGGCTGACATTGGAGGCCTGCATTCATCGTTTGCGGCTTGAGGGCATTCTTCAGGTTTCATATGGGGCCTGTGTATGAGCGAACGCGAAACCTAGAGTCCTAGAGGAGAGAACTGCTGCACCTCATGCAACTGATGGTACATGGCTTATTTAGATCCCAGGGGACTTAGGAAGTAGGTTATATGTAGAGATATCCCTAAATGGAGTTGCCCCAATTTGAACCCGGCTGATATCCGACTTACTAAGTCCCCTTGGCCTTGAGTAGACTCCTGCCCTGAGTAAACATTAAGCGAACCTGTACAAGGAATCCGTAGGTTACGGTTTTTCTGAAACTCCCCAGTGTGTCGCCGTAAATATCCTAGGCCATGAACCTTATAAGCCTTAAGCCTCAAAGCCCAAAGCGCTATCATCCACATCCCTGAAGAACTGGGACCAGAAAGCCCCTCCACCGGAAAATCCCACCCCCTGACACCTTGATGCTCTACGCAGCAGAATCTGCATAGAATAAAACCCTAGAGCGCCCCGCATCCGAGCCGAACACTCTCAATTCCTCATTTGCCACCACCCTCACCCTGAACCTTGAACAATACCCTAAGGGTCCAAGTACCTAATATTCATATACTCTCCCAAATAGTAACCTGCATAACTACTATGTCCCATACGGCCTATAGGGCATAAGGCATAGTATGGTGCATTTTAGTTTAAGGTCTATATATCGATCTCACTCTAGATCTATCACCTACAAGATGGCGAATCCTTAGCCTTGGGGCCTTTGGGTTTAGGGGGTTAGGGACTTGTGGACCCTCTTTCAGATGGCTCGTACAGGCGCAGCACGGGGTCGCGGGCGCGGCCGTGGCCGTGGCCGGGGTCGTGGACGAGCGGGAGAAGGCAACCCGGCGCAAGAATTTGAGTTCAAGGTTTCGATTCAAAGCCAAAGGGTCCAAAGCACCTGACCTGGTAATTTGGCATTTGGCATTTGGATTTCGGCTGGTATTGCTAGAGGGTCCAAAGTACCTGGGGTGCACCGCCCTCTTGGCGCACGTGCAGGCGACCTTTTAGAGCCCTCGCCGCCCAGAGCCTCTCCACCGAGGTGCCGCCAAAGGTGTTGTTGGTCTTTCTTGTTTTATGTCTTAGGGTTTAGGGGTTTAAGGGTTTAAGGGTTTAGGGTTTTAGGGTTTTAGGGTTTTAGGGTTTATGGTTTAGGGGTTTATAGGATTTAGGGATTGGTGGAAGGGGGCGGGGAGTGGGGTTTGGCGCTTCAGGTGGGAAGGTCTGGTCCGAGGTTCTTGTTGTATATGTGGGTGGTTGTCAGTATTAGGGTCCCTTTTTGGGCCCCTATTATGCACCTAATATCTAGGGTACCCCAAAACGGACCATAATTTTGACAACTACCCATGTTGCTTTAGTTGAAGTTTGTTTCGGGCTGAAGTGTTCTGTATTTTGGATGCTTTTAGCAGCTTCTTGAGTTTGTTATCATTATAAGGCATCTTATAGGATAGCTTTGGAGAGGAATTTTTCTGGGTCGTTTGGATTTGCCAAGGAGTTTCAACGGTATTACCTTAACCCCAAATAACCTACCTTTCTAAGGACTTATATAAGGAAATCATAATAGGGAACCCTAAAACAATAGGTTTAGGTATGAGGATTGCCGGGTTTGCAGGCGGGGTTTTGCAGGCGGGGTTTTGGCTTCAGGGCGGGCCGTGTCAGGATTCGGGATATGCGGCTTAAGGGTTTAGAGTTTAGGGTTTAGGGTTAAGGCTTTCAGAGTTTGCGAGGTTTAGGGTTTCGCGGGTTTGGGGGTGTTAGGCTAGGGGCTCTCTCAAAAGAAATTCGTTTGTGCAGTTGTCCAACTCATTTCACAGGTCTTGAGCTTTAGGGCAATGCTATGCGCTGCAGCCCCAATCACGGAGCACTGACATCTACAGTGCAGGAGAATGAGGAAAACACGTTGCTTCTATTCCTATATCCACACAGCCTGACTCTACAGTTACCCAATGTCATACCGCTATGTCGCAGAAAGCATTGGAAATCCCAAGGTGTAAGACATGGCAAAAGAGTAGGGGGTCCACCGAGTTTCAGAGAAGGGGGTGTCTCTCTGATTCGTGCTACAGTAAACCCTGAACCCTCAACCAAAACTTGAAGAATGGAAACCCTAGACCAAACCCAGGGTGCAGGGTTTAGGGTCTACCGGGTGCAGACGGTCTTCTGCATGCAAAGGCGCTTGCAAATATTGGATGGATATGACCCCGTGCCGAAGTTGGAGCTCCTGCACGGTGCCGGCTGCGTCTTGATTGACGCGGTACACCGGTAATCCACAATTTTAATATTCTCTAGGGTTTTAGGCGCACAACAATAATCACCTAAGGAGACCATAGTACCTACGGCAAACCCCCAGCAGATCGACTATTTTTTGTTCTACATGCAGATAGAAGTTTTTGACTGTTTGAGCGTTTTTGATCAGCCGACGGCACAGATAGAATTTTTTCCCGGCGCAGATAGAATTTTTCTGCCGATGAGTTGTTTTGGGTCTACATGCAACACTCGAAAACCGGCGACTGGTGCAGTTGAGGCCTTGTGTCCGCCATATTCAGGCAGACACAGGTGCGCTGCAGCGGGGG
Organism: Symbiodinium sp. clade A Y106; assembly: GCA_003297005.1. NCBI lineage: Eukaryota > Dinophyceae > Suessiales > Symbiodiniaceae > Symbiodinium > Symbiodinium sp. clade A. Next base: position 70,576 of record BGNK01002202.1, read on the forward strand.
TGCGCATAGCAGCGCCTGGATGGGTGTCTGTTACGGTGCCCAGTAACGATGAGAAGCTCCAGCAGGAATTCGAAGAGCTGCCCAGCCCTGACCTGGGGGGCACATGTGCATGCACCCATGACAGCGCTGCCGTTCTACCAAAACCCTACCTGCAGGACACCCTACCCCTTTGTCAGGGTACTTATTATTTTCCTAGATAGCAGATCCTGACCAGAAAACTAGGTACCTTAAAAGGGGGTAGGGTATGACACTCCAGATTTTGTAGTCTCTTTACGAACTATTTTCTTTTTTGTTCATATAAAACCCAAGAGAATATCAAAACATAGTAAACCCTAAGACCATAACCCCAAACCCATAACCCATAACCCTAAACCCCAAGCCCATAACCCTGAACCCATAACCCATAACCCTAAACCCGAAACTCTAGGCCCATAAACCCTACCTAGGGTTGCCTTGAACTTTCTTTGTACCTTAAACTCCTAAACCCTAAAAACCCTAAACCCTAAAAGCCTTAAACCCCCAAAAACCCTAAACCCTAAACCCTAAAAAACCTAAACCCTAAAAACCCGAAACCCTAAACCCGAAACCCTAAGCCCATAAACCCTACCTGGACCCTGAATGACCTACCGTTTTAAGGACTTACATAAAGAAATTACAATAAGGAGCCCGAAAAAGGTAGGTTCTTTAGGGTCCAGGTAGACCCTAGACCGGTAAACCCGAAGCCTCTTGCAGTACCAAGCAGGGCTGCTGGATTTCGACGACCCTCGGAGCCATCCTGAACCCGTAGCCAGAGAGCCCAATACCCCTTAATTAAGGAATATAGCTTAAATCATAATATGAATCCCTATATAGTTTAAGCCATATTCCTTAGTTAAGGGGTACTTAACCTTCTTAGTAGCTGAGTGGATACACTTGACACTTTTTGGGACAATATTACCCACTATAACACTGAAAGTCTAGGCTTTTTGGGGGCTTATGAACTCAGCAACTAAGCCTTAAACCCTTCTCACCCTAAACCCGAGACTTAACTCTGAGTCTCTTATAACCCTGATATTGTAGGAAGCTAAAGTAGAAGCCAGAAAGTTCGAACATCATTCTCCTCCTGCCCTTAAGGTAAAGTATAGGGGATCCCAGCACTAATCATCCTAAACCCATGTTCCAACTTTCTGGGATTCACTATAATTAAAAAAACCTTGGGGCTTTATTAGGGTTCCTTGTATGAATCCTACTATTTTGGGGTTATAGGCCCAGGGTTTCTTAATCAGCTTCCTACATTAACCCTAGGCCCTAAACACCCACCCCAGTCACCAAGCCCGAAAAGCCCCAAAGGCTACTTGTAGCCTGATCAGACCGGCTTTTAGGATTCCTTTTTATGGTTTCTATCCCCAAGGCTCCAAGTATACAAATACTACCTACTTTGGGTTCTAAAGTCTGAAAATAGTGCCTACTTTGAGCTATGCTTCGTCTTCGGGTATGTTAAGTTCCTGAAAAAGGTAGGTCTCTTGGGCCACGGGTTTATAGCACGAAGCCCCAAACCCTGCTTACAGGAAGCGTCGCGCGGCAGAGAAATCCATCGACGGGCTGCTGGCACCCGGGGTCCGGGATTTAGGGTCTAGAAGGCTTAGGACTTAGGGATTATATAGAGTTTAGGGCTGAGTTTATAGTTTATTGATGTCATGTTAAGTAATGTAGGAACCTGATTAAGAATAAGAAACCCTGGGCCTATAACCCCAAAATAGTGGGATTCATATAAGGAACCCTAATAAAGGCTCAAGGTTTCTTAATAATGAGGTTCCTACATTATTGATTTCATGTTAAGTAAGGGGTTTACAAGGATTAGCATTTAGCGTTTTATACCCCTAAACCCTAAACCCTTTATAGATCCCTTATAGATCCCTTTAAGGAACCCTTAAAGTATCCCTTAATCAACTTCCTACACTAGCATTTTACTGTTTTAGTATGAGTCGAGCTCCGACCTGGGCTCAGAGAAGGTCTTGGTCAGGGTGTACAGTGAACTCCAGAAAGTTGGAACATGGATTAAGGGTGATTAGTGCTAGGATTCCCTATACTTTACTTTAGGGGCATGAGGATATCGATGTTCCAACTTTCTGGCTTCTACTGTAGGTGATTACTATAGGGGCCTTAATAACTAGAAGAGGGTTCCCTTAAAGAGGCCGATAAAGGGCTACTATAAGGGATCTATGAGGGTACTATAAGATAGGGGCCTTAATAATTAGAATAGGGCTTTGGGGCCCAGTATACTTTATCCATGACAATGGGGCCCAGTATACTATAATTATAACAAGGAACCCCCAAAATAGTATAGGTAATTATTTAGGCAACTATATTAAGGTACTGTCACTGCATCCTGACATCCAGATGCCTCTGAATCCTGAGCCTACTACGGCTTGGACTCCGTGATTTGTCTCACGATGTTGGACGTCGAACTGGCTGTAGTAGCCTCAGACATCAGATTGAAGCTGATACCGATGATGGGCTTATGCTTGAACAAGAAGCACGTGAGCCTGGCGTGCGACAGGCGTGCACAGGTGATCTTCGATTCGAGGAGAGACCCAGCGAGCGAGCTGAACGAGCTAGCCCTCTGAAACCACAACAGCTAAGATTTGGGGTTTAATTTCTAAGGCTTAGGGTTGAGGGTTTAGAGTCTTACTGTTTAGGGTTTGCGGTGTGGGGTATTCGGTTTGGGTTTAGCGTCCTACCGTTTGGGGTTTAGGCTTGTTAAGGTTTAGGCTTTGTTTATCCAGGCTTTCAGCTCTTAAGTTCATAAGTTTTAGGGTTGAGGGTTTAGGATCTGACTGCACCAAACTTCGGATTTACAAGCTTTAAGCTCCAGGGCAGGCAGACAGCCTCGGATTTGCTTGGGATTTGTGGGCTTTTGGTTCGGTTTGTCTGTGACTTAAGACGTAAGCTCATGGTTTAGGTTGCGGGCTCCTTCCTCCCCTAAACCCTAAACCCTACCCTAAACCCTAAACCCTAAACCCTCAAGCTTCAGGGCTTGTGATCTTTGGGGTAGCGTGACGCCACAAGCCCTGCAGCGCTGGTGCCTGGCACGACCTCCAAGTTCCCATGACCTCCGGCTTAGATTTTAGGGTTCAGGTTTTAGGGTTTAGGTTTTGGGGTTTAGGTTTTAGGGTTTTTGATTTTAGGGTTTAGGTTTTAGGGTTTAGGTTTCAGGGTTTAGGCGAAATCTTGTCTTCGAAAAATCTGGAAAAGATGTGCGATCAACAGAATTCGACCGGAACAATGTGTCCTGCTGATGTTCCCATGCTGGACCCTGAACATGTTGGAATTAAATTTACGTCCGCACCCCCACAACAACATCCTAAGCCGTGAAACTCGACGACGCCCCACTCTGGTTCACGGTTTAGGAGGCCTAAACTCTAAACCCTAAACGCCCGGAACAAATTTGGGACTTGGTTAATTTACCCTCAAACCCAGTAGAGAAGCCTGAGTGATGACCCACACAGTTCGCTAGGGTTCGTTGTGATGGTTATACTGGACTATACCCTAAACTAAAAGTCCTTAAACCCTACATAGACGCTAAACCCTAAATCCTGAGCCCTAAATCCCAAGTTTCAAGACCTCGGGTCATCCTCCCTTTACACTAGACTATACCCTCAAAGCTCTCTAGATCCTAAACCCTAAACCCTAAACCCAACGCCCTAAATCCGAATACCTGAACCCAAAACCCAAAGCCCCCCTCGCGTCAGCCTCAGCTCCTGCAAGCAGGGCCTGCAGATCCCCGAGAAGCCGGCGGCGAAAGCGTCGGAACTTCCCGCAGCTCCCGCCCCGAGGCTCCTTTGGGGTTTAGGGGCAGTCGGGGCATTCGGGGTATTCGGGGTATTGGGGATATTTGGGGATTTTGGGGTTTAGGGGTGTTTGGGGTTTAGGGTTTAGGGTTTAGGGTGGTGTTTGGGGTTTAGAGTTTAGGGGTTTATGGTTTCGAGGCTCGTTGAGGGTTTACCTCTGAAGCTACCATAACCTCCTTTATTGAAGGTTCCCATTGTGAGCCCTAGTATAGAGTTCATAGGGACCCTACGCAAAAGTAGGTTTTGGGAGTTTAAGGTGGGGTTTAGGATTTAGGGTTTAGGGCGCTATCCATCATGAGGTGGTTTACAGGCTCATATGAGCGGCCGTCAATATTATGGAAGAGCACAGTTAGTCTACAGCGGACATGAGATAAACATAAATCGAGATTTGATCTGCAGAACGATAGGGGACACGAGAAAAACGATAACGTAGCTATGCATGTCAGAGTCAGGACTCTAAACGGCGCATTTCCAGTACTAAAGTTGTACTACAACCAAGCACAACCCAGCCAGGACCCCAAACGAGGGATTTATAGTACTAAAGTTGTACTACTACAACCCAGCACAATCCAGCCAGGACCCTAAACGAGGCATTGCCAGTACTAAAGGTGTACTATAACCAAGCACCAACCAGCCAGATCCCAAACGAGTCATTTCCAGTACTAAAGTTGTACTATAACCAAGCACAATCCAGCCAGGACCCCAAACGAGTCAAGTCCAGTATTAAAGTTGTACTACAACCAAGCACAATCCAGCCACGACCCCAAACGAGGCATTTCCACTGCTAAAGTTGTACTACAAGCATAACCGAAATATGCATATTATGCATATTTCGGTTATGATAGTTTAAGATGGTCGGGTACATTTCCACCTTGAGGAAGTCCTACACCTAAATCCACACCCTAAACCCCTAAACTCTAAACCCTAAACCCCTAAACCCTAAACCCCTAAACCCCTAAACCCCTAAACCCCTAAACCCTAAACCCGTAAACCCCTAACCCCTAAACCCTAAACCCCTAAACCCTAAACCCCTAAACCCCTAAACCCCTAAACCCTAAACCACTAAACCCCTAAACCCCTAAGCCCCTAAACCCTACTCACCCCTAAACCCCTAAACCCCTAAACACCTAAACCCCTAAACCCCTAAGCCCCTAAACCCCTCAACCCCTAAACCCTAAACCCCTAAACCCCTAAACCCTAAACCCCTAAACCCTAAACCCCTTAAACCCCTAAACCCTAAACCCCGAAACCCCTAAACCCCTAAACCCTAAACACCCCTAAACCCCTAAACCCCTAAACCCTAAACACACCTAAACCCCTAAACCCCTAAACCCTAAACCCTACTTGTAGGGGCAGGCGACTTAGTAAGTAGGTTATAAGTAGAGTTGCAAGTGCCCTACATGGAGTTACCCTAATTATAACCCTGCTTATAACCAACTTACTAAGTCCCCTGCCCCTTCAAGTAAGCCTAAGGGACCTCTTGGGCTGGGTTTTAAGAGCGAAATGTAGGGGCCTTAATACTTTGAATAGGCTTCCTTTATAAAGGGTCTATAAGGGTTACAATAAGGGTACTATTAGATAGGGTCCTTACTACTTAGAAGAGGGTTTGGGGGTATATTCTACTCGTACTATAAGCAAACCTCAAAATAGTATTGGTAATTAGTGAGGCCCCTATAGTAGCGGTTTGTCCCTGCAAATCAAGCCCCGAAAGCCTTCTGTCTCATCAAGACATGTCTCCGGAGGCCACAAGACGGACGGTTCCTCTCGCCCGCAGCTTAGACAGAGATCTCGGGTAGGTCGAGTTCAAGGACGAAGTGAGCACGCATAGGCTTGTTTGGATTTGCATATAGGCATGTATGTGCCCACCTCTGTGTTTGTCCTGTCTGAAAGACAGCCGGACGTACAAACATGCAGAACTAGACCGACACAGTACACGCACACACACAAGGTATTGCACGCAGGTTTACGTATATACATCTATGTAAATATCCGCATATATGTATGTGTGTGTATATATATATATGTATATGTATATACGTATGGATACAGCACCTGCGCATGTACTGCAATTATCAACGTACATAGATCCATACCATGACATGAACACCAAATTATCTGTGTGCACATACATACTCTGCGGGAGATCCAAAATTACATGGGTCACCCCCCCCCCNCATGAGACCTTCATGATTAGACCCTAACCCCAATGTAAAGCGATACTCATCCGAGCCGAGCAACAGGGCTTCAACCCTAAACCCTAAAGCCCAAACCCTAAACCCTAAACCCCCCCAAAAAAAGCCCAAACCCGACCCAAAACCCTAAGACCCTAATTACACCCAAAAGCCCGAAACCCAAGCCCCTAAAGCCACCCCGCCCCACTCTCGTCCATCTTCCAACTTCATGGCAAGGCCCAAAGCCCATGAGGCCTACGCCCAAATCTTAGCTTCAGTATTTCACAGTGACTAAATCCTATAAAGTTGCCTTACGTGGCCTAGATCCTCAATCCAAAAACCCTCAATTCTACATGCTACACCCAAGAAGGCAGCAGGCTCTTTGGTCGCAGCCTGCCGATGTCAAAAACCCGAGAAAGCGAAGTTGGAAGAGTTTTGAGGTTCTCCTTGAAAGGGTTCCGTAAGGATTTCTTCGCGAGACTGCACCTAGTCCTTGCAATGGGTATAGGTTACACTCTATTGAGGATCCCTTTGAATTCTAAGGTCTGTTGAGTAGAAGGTTCCGAGAATAACGCAGAATCCCAAGCGCCCCATACCCCATTAAACCTGCAGCTCCAAGCTCTAAACCCAACACCCTGGAGCCTTCAACCCCAAATCCCAACCCCTACAATCCTGTATGTCCATCAAACCTGAACCACATAAACCCTCAAACTCCCAAATCGTGAGGCCACGTGGCCTCGGTGCGCAGCTCGACTCTCTCCTCTTCAATGATGACTCGCAGGTCCAACTGAGTGTTGACATCGGGTTTAGAAGTTGCACCGGTGTAGGAGCTGTAAAGCTCTCACACGATCTTAAACGGTCCCAGAACAGACTTAAGGGTCCAGTCAGGGTGCAGTTTTCTTGTTTCAGGTTTAGGATATCGGCCTCTAGGGCTAGGGTCGTGCGTTTCGTCATTTGGTGGTTGAGGGTGTACGGCTTGCCTTACGCGAGGACACCCCCCAAACACAGCTTAGGGCCTTGAGGGTTTTGGGTTTTGGGGTTTGGGGTTTAGAAGTTTAGGGCTGGAGTGTTGGGGTTTCAGGTATTTTTAGGCCTCAGGTTTAGGCCACGTTGTTAGGCTTAGGGTTTAGGGACAGTGTTATTAGAAGCCCGGAAACAAAGGCTTTGCCGCCTGAAGCGAGCTGTTGATATGTCTTCAATAATGAACTTCAGCGCATTCTCTATGGTTGTGGAGGGGCCTAATAGGTTTTACACTCGCTTGGCCGAATTTTATGGATTCTCAGGGGTCCCAATGCATCTAGAGTGATCGCAGGATTGAAGCAGCGGCACTGGGATCTTGTTTCAAAGTATGGGTGCCCCGGCGATACCCAGAAGAATATTGAAGGGGTCGTGATGGTCAAACGTGGGCTATGACTCATATTTGTTCTGACCACTATAGTCACTAAAGTGCATCGTCAGCGACAACGACCACCATTGGGCGGTTGAAAACGACAAGTGGAATGAGAGACGTTTTCTATCAAATGTCACGAAGCATCGCAGTGTTATAATCTCGCTAGATTTGGACTTGTGCCCGTGGTCATGGTACTAAGCCCTAAACCCTAAACCGTAAGCGTAAACCCTAGACTCTAAACCTAAGATGCCAATGCGAACGGCTTTAACCATTGCAATTTGCAATGAAAAAGCAGGAAGACACTACCGACCTCAAGTTCCTCCCATATCTCCCTGGCTACCCCTAAAGGAACCCTCAAAAATCAAAAATACCTTGAAAAAGAACCCTTAAAGGAACCCATCATTGAACCCCTAAAAGAACCGTTAAAGGAACTCCTTTCAGGGTCCACGTGCTCATCTAAAATCTGTGTTGTCCTTGAGGTAGTCCCTATATATTACCTTAAAATGCCAGGTACAGGCTTGGGCCTTAAAGTAGTTCCTATATTTGTCATACTCTAAAGAGCCCAGCCCAGGTATGACCCGTATCCTCCCTGCAGCAGCGGATTCTGGGATCCCGCACAGCCAAGCCCAGAAGTGAATCATCCGCCGACCGACATCCGGATGACGCAGTCCTACACCCTATAGGCTCCATAGGGGTAGGGTATAGGGTTTAGGGTTTAGGGTACACCCTGAACCCTTTCCTTTGCTAAGCTTACACCCTCGGAGCACACCCATCGAGCCCGACACCCTGAAACCCATTGGCATCGAAGCCCAGAGTACCACAAGCCTAAGCCCTAAAACCCTGGCTCACCACATCCTTGCAATCGTAGCTGAGATAGCAAAATCTGTGCCGTTGAACTGGGCAGCTAACTCAACATGCAAAACCTTCGCCACAGACCGACCAAGAACATTATTGTTTTGACTTGTCAATGTATTACCCCTTAAGCCTTTAGTCGCTATACCCCCAAAGCCTTAAAACACCAAAAGACTATGCAAGCAGCTCTTGACACCTTTGTGTTAAGTCCTTTAAGCCCTAAGCCCTAAACTTGCTTGAAATTCCGTAAACCCTAAACCCTCTAAACTCTATACCCTAAGCCGAAAACCCTCGCCGGCAGTCGCAGGAGCCTTCGACGGAGAGTCGCAGAGTCGAGCCCGTGGTCCTGGCGACATCTTTGTAGGGTTTAGGGGTTTGGGGGTTAAGAGGTTTAGGGGTCTAGGGTTTAGGGGTTAGGGATTTAGAGGTTTAGGGGTTTAGGGTTTAGGGGTTTAGAGTTGTAACCCCAAGGGTCCAAGTACCATTTCTTAACAAATGGTATTCTCTATTCCCTAGGGTTCGTGCTTGCAGCTCCCATGCCTCCGAAGAAAGCACTGTCCAAGGCTTCGGAGCCCAACTCTGGTGGCATTTTGCGAACAGGCCGCTTTGCAGACTGGCCTCCGCCATCAGATACGGCCACCCCGAAAAGCTCGGCATCGAGGAAGAGAGGGCGAGCGGAGAGCACAGGTGCGGTACCCGTGCCCCTAAACCCTAAACCCTGAAACCTAAACCCTAAACCCTAAACCCTGAACCCTGCTCCATCGAGCGACGACTCCATCGAAGACAACACCAGTTCCTCCACCGAAGAGCCTTGGAGGCTCGCCCAAGCGTGGAGCGAGGCCGAAGGGCATACATGCATGCATACACAATCATACACATATTATACATATACATACACATACAAATAAACAGTATGTAAATAATCAAACGCCGACTGTAATTTGTGAGGGCCTTCAATGCATAATAAGGAACAACAACCCTGGACATAGGTAGCCGGGCTGTAGTTGGGCTGTGTGGTGAGGCCAACCGAAATGCCAAAGCCAAAGCACTCAAGACACTGAGCCATCAAATCTCCTCAATCCTACTCAAGGGCTCAAGGGACTTAGTAAGTAGGGTTATTATTGGGGCTGTGAGTGCCCTAAGTAGGGCTATCCGTATTATATATAACCTTACTAAGTCCCATGAGCCTTTAACTAATCCTTATTTCCCAAACCTTGTGTGACAAGAAGCCTGTTCCTAAATCCTACACCCCTAAACCCCTAACCTAAACTTAAACCCTAACCCTAAACTCTAAACCCTGAACACTCTAAGCCCTTGTTGATGGCACCTCTTGAGCCCACAGAGAGGAGGGCTCTTGGAATCCTGGATGGATCCTTTATGGGTTGCTTCAAGGGTTCCTTTCAGGGTTTCTTCTAGGGTTCTACAAGGGTTCCTTTACGGGTTGCTTCAAGGGCTCTAGAAGGGTTACTATGTGAGTTCGGGGTTTAGGCTTTCTGGTGATTCTGGTGTTCGAAATGGCTTCATCGAATTTATGTGGGTTTGAATAAGAGGATCCCGTTCGGTTGCAAATCGCAGCTATGCTTTGCAGTGACACTGTGGGTCTTGGATGTTCCACCGGAGCAAATCTACGTGATGGCAGATTTATTTACTAGGGTTGTGCAATCACACTAAAGAGCAAACTCAAAAGTCCTTTTAGACTTTTCGGGGGCTTCGAACACTTCGAACCCTGACCCGTACTTCAGCAGAAAACGGATGCCGTTTTACAGTCAGTCGGGGTTGTGATTCGTAGGATGACCCAATCATGGTATCTATATCAGTATCCCCACATTAAACTCAAACCCTAAACACTAAACTTCTAAACCCTAAAACCCTATAACCCTAAACCCTATAACCCTCTATAACCCTGTATAACCCTACAAACCCTACCCCCCCCCCCCTGTCTCTTGAGCCTTGACCCAGACCTTCGTGCCAGGCTCCAGTCTGTGCCCCTCGGGTGGCCGAGGTGCATGCACGATCAGAGCTTCATTGGGATCCTTTAAGGGTTCCTTAAAGAGACCTATAAGGGTTCTATAAAGGGGTTTAGGGTTTAGAGTCTCCGAAAATGAGGGGTACTGTTTTGGGAATAAGGATCCCAATTATAGAGTACTATGTTAGGGTCCCCTATTTTCGGAAACTCCCAACAACTCAAGAAGAGTTATGCGAGTAAGTGCAAGAAGAAACATATATATATATATAAACAGCATAGAATCGATGCTTTGCCGTTCTTTTGGGAGACACTCACCGCCTGTGCTTCTGTACACTCAGGGTGGGTGATGAGGGCCTATTGCTCTTTTTCAGAAGGCTTCGCCACTGTGTGGGCATGTATGGTATGTAAATGAACGGACACGTGGGCACAAGAATAACTACACATGTGTGTTGCTTCTCTGGAAGAGGAGGGGTTCGTCAGAAGACGTGGCACCTTTTATGAAGGTTTAGGTTGTGGGATTTTTCGAGTTTAGAGACTCGGTCGCGGTTTCGGATAGGGGCAAGCCAATCAACTGCTTGTGTTTTATTCACCCTAAACCCTAAACCCTTAAACCGTGGTTTAGGGTCTATGGGTCCAGAACTTTATGGTTTCTAGTTTGTGGTGCTGTGCAGCAAGGAGTTGCTGAACCCTTGCAAAGAAAACCCAACACCAAACCCAAAGCCTAGAAGCCGTCTCCAGTGCTTAAACCCTTGACCGTTTGGGTTTAATTGGAGTTTAAGGTTTAGGGTTTAGGATTAGGGTTTAGGTTTAGGGTTTGGGATTAAGGTGTAAGGTTTAGGATTTAGGATTAGGGTTTAAGGTTCAGGCTTTTTGGCCCCGACGTGGTCGGTGTGATCAGTTTCTGCATCAGAATTCGCGACACTGGAGGTTTCATTGGATTTTGCTTTTGACCCAGGGGTTGCGGATTTTTTCCTTCATCCACGTGTGCGATTGCCTTGGCGGTTGTTGCTACGACTTGTGCGGAAGCCTGAACTATATGAGAAACCGTTCAGTTTTCTACAAATACAGAAGGAACCAGACGACGTTCATCCTACCTGGACCTTGGAAAAACCGTTTTCTGACAATCCCATTATGACTTCCTGACACATGTCTTGAAAAGTAGGCTCAGGGAGTCGTGAAGTCATATAGCCGAATCTACGACCCCACGCCCTAAGCCGTCCTAAACCTCAGACCTTAAACCCTAAATCAAGCATCCTAAGCCCTTAGTCCTAAAATCCTAAACCCTAAATCCCTATATCCAAAGCCCCAAAACCTAGAACCCTAAAGCACTAAACCCTAAACCCCAAAACCAAAAAGCGTAGGCAACCTTTAACCCTTGCGGGTTTAAAAATATCCTACCATGTTTGAAAAGGTTAACCTGTTTGGGGCTAGGGTACTGGGGTTCCTTCAGGGGTTCCTTTTAGGGCTCCTTTAAGGGATCTGTAGGGGCTAGGCTACTCAGCCCCTACTTAGGGCCCAGTGGACTTGCTAAGTAGGTGATTCGTAGACCCTAAGGGTCCATGTACCCATATAGAGATACATGGGTCCCAAAGTACCTAAATAGGGACTACATTAAGGCCAATGTATATACTATATGAGTACATGGACCCTTAGGGTAGAGTTAGAAGTACCCTTAAGCGGAGTTACCGAAGTCATAACCCTACGTATAACCGACTTACTAAGTCCCCTGGGCCTCTAAGTAGACCCTAAACCCTAAACCCTATACCCCAAACGCCCTGAACCGTAAGCCCTATACCCCAAACCCTAAACCCTTAAACCTCTAAACCCTAAACCCTAGTCCCACTCAGTTCCCTGCGCCTCTTAGTTGCAAGACACCCTAGCCCTATAACCCCCAAATTCGTAGGGTTCATGAATGAACCCCAAGGGTCCAAGTACCCAATAATCATATACTCTTCAAAATCCTAACCTACGTAACTACTATCCTAAAACCGAGTACCTAATTATTGGGTCCTTTGGACCCTTGGGGGAAAGGAACCTTATAAAGACCCAAAGGTTTGAAGTCTCATACTTTTGGGCTCAGGGTTGCCTTGAACTTTCTTTGTACCCTAAACTCCTAAACCCTAAAAACCCTAAAGCCTAAAAGCCCTAAACCCCAAAAGCCCTAAACCCTAAACCCGAAAAACCCTAAACCCAAAAAACCCTAGACCCTAAACCCTAAAAACCCCAAACCTGAAAAACCCTAAACCCTAAAAGCCTTAAACCCTAAACCTAAAAGCCCTAAACCCTAAACCGTAAAGGCCCCGAGCCCTAAACCCTAAACCCTAAACCCAATCTGGTTCCTACATTAGGGTACTTGGAGGCGAGGCCTCCTCCCCCTCGAGCTCCGGAGGCTCCGTGACACGGATCTTCAAGACGAAAGGTGTTTAGGGGTTGTAGGGAGTTTAAGGTTTTGGGGGTTTAGGGTTTCGGTGTTTAGGGGTTTTGGGTTTAGGGGTTCAGTGGTTTAGGGGTTTGGGGTTTAGGGGTTTAGGGGGTTTAGGGGGTTTGGGGGTTTAGGGTTTTAGGGTTTAAGGGGTTTAGGAGGTTTAGGGGTTTAGTGGGTCTCGGGGTTCGGGGTTAGGGGTTAGGAAGGTTTAGGGTCCAGGGAGTTTAGGGTTTAGGGTCTTAATCAGCATTGCGGGCCCAAGTGAGGGCTTTAAGGTTTCGGGCTTTGAGTTTGGAGTTTAGTCTGAGTTCGGGGGTTTGGGCTCAGATTGTAATCTGAGTCCGAGCTTTCGAGTTCAGAGTTCAATCTGAGTCTGAGTCCGGGATGCTAGGGATTCGGGTTCGCTCAAGGGGCCTATACGGGTTCTAGTATGATCATGGAAAGGTTCCAGAGGGGTGTCATAAGGGTTCTGAGGATTTGCGCCAACCCACAAGTCACAACCCGGCACCAATCGATCTCAGCTGTGGTTTGCTGTGAAACGTGGTCATGTTATGAAGTAAAACTGCGAGTGGAAGCAGAGAGCAAGAAAGTCCCCTTGATCGGGGGTTTGGGGGGTCAACCCTAAACCCTAATTGAGAATACTCGGTGTGGTTGGGGCGGGACTACATGCTGATGCAAGAGCGCGATAAGTGGGTGCGCACCAAATTCCTGCGGAACTCCACCCACCTCGCACACACTGAATACACACCCTAATCCCCGTAAACCCAATCGCTGCACCCTAAACCTAAACCCCAAAACAGGTGCCGGAAGAGTCTCCTCCATTGCCCCCGCCCGCAGAGGCTGGGCTTGTAGTCGGGAGTTTAGGAGGTTTCAGGATTGCATAATCATCATGCTAGCCTGTCGCCACTACAGCCTAAGCCCAAAAGCCCCGTCCAGTGTCAAAACCTCCAACTCCCTGTTACACTGCTATACTACAAAAATCACCCCAGAGCCCCTCTCGAATCATCAAGGCCCCTGGGAGTAATGTGGGAGTTTCCGAAAATAGGGGATCCTAATATAGTACCCTAAATAGTAGGATCCTTATTATAAGGACCCCTAAATAAGGTACCCCCCTAATATTCGGAAACTCCCATGTGATGATAGATGCCTTGGCCTTATGGGGAGGCGCCACCCCCTTCCCCTCGGATGGCCGAGGTGCTGGATCAGTTTGGGCTTCTAGAGTTTAGTGCTTAGGGTTTAGGGTTTAGGGACTTCCCTAAGGCTCCATGCAGCCATATAGTATATACTTAGGCCTTAAAGTACCTGTATAGGAACCCCTTTAAGGCCTAAGTATATGCTATATGGGTACCTGGAGCCTCAGGGGTTTAGGGCGGTTTAGGGTTGTGTTAGGGGTTTACAGTTGATCAGGGTTTAGGGCTTAGAGTTTAGGGTTTAGGGTTTCGCCGCTCAGGGCGGTTAACAGTTCCAGTGGGTTTTCCGGTGTTTGTCATGCGGCAGCCGTCAAGCTTAGTTTGACAGGGATTTCGTTGGGTTTTTGGTAAAAGCATATGAGACTCCCGTTGAATTTCGGTATATTTGGGGTGTTCCTGCACGACGTCTAGTCTAGCAGGAAGCTCTTGAAGCTGCTAGCTTGGCAGCACCACGGGCCGACGGCTTAGTCCAAACCTTAGCTTAATTGCTAGGTGTATCCTGAACACCTTAACTCAAACTTAGAAGTTGCTGACTTCACAAAGGCAAGACCAGCCCCGCTGCACAAGGATGCGAAACCTAAGAAAAGCATTGTTGTAATGTTCTGCATGGGGAGTTTTGAAAAAGCAGAGCCCTACAACACCTGAGCCCTCAAGCCTGAGTAAGGTGTCGGTCGGGTACAGTAAGTACTAGCATTCGTTCGGCTTCGTTATCCTACTTGTAGGATCATTTATCCTCATACCGTATTCTAGTTCTTACGGCCCCTAGTGGGCCTTTGTGAATGCAAGCATAGTGCAGATCAAGAACTGTTCCGATATCTTGATCTCCTGAACTAACGAATGCATCGGCCATGAAAAGCCTAGGTAGGCCTTCGGGACATTTGTCATTTTTCTTCTTTTCTGTACTAGACTATACTATGCTAGACTATACTAGACTGGACTATACTGTAATATAACATGCTCTAGTACAATATGATATGCTACCCTAAACCCTAAACCCTAAACCATACAAGCCCACACGGACCTTAAGTTCCGACACCCTGGAGCCTACGCCGCCTGCTACGGCTTGCCAAACCGTATATAGCCCCCCTACCCCACTAATATACCCTAAGGCTCTAAGGACTCATATATTAAGGCTTTTTTGGGCCCAAAGACCATACTATATAAGGCTTTTGGGCTATTTTGAGCCTTAGGGATAGGGGCCTTAATAATTATTAATTACCTTACTATTCTTGAATTTCTTTATTAGAATTACAGCATAATGGGCCCCAAAACCCTATTCTAATTATTCAGGCCCCTATATTAAACACCCGACAATAAATGCACTGCTCGACGGAATGATTCAGCCTTGTTTCGGGGACTTCGGTCGATTGTCAGGCCCTTCGGCCGTCACCTCCTCGAGTTCGTGAGGCACCAGGGCATGCATGTACTACTGTTGATGGACAAAATCCTGCATTACCCATTATAAGGAATATACCATAGTTCCCATAGTTAGGGTCCTTAGGGTCATGCAGGATTTTGTCCATCAACAGTATGGGGGCCTTATTATTACCTAGCTATGTTGGGGGCTCCTTACTATAATTAGAGTATATAGTGTGCCCCAAAACCCTATTCTGGCCCCTATGTTACAAGAGCTCTCTTGGGGCCTTTGAGCAGGGTTCCGGAGGTGGCTCAATCATGCTGCACCGCAAGATCACTACATATCACTACAAACCTGCACTCTGAGCCCTTCACCCTTCAGCCCTAAGCCAGGTAGAGAGCCCTGGGCAGCCACGTAATCAAATTTACCGTGTTGGCTGCATGCTGGGTAGCGGATTGTAGCGAAAATCACTCTGGAACTTAGGACTTGACATAGGATCCGTACCGAAAGATCGTGCAACACTTCCAGGCCCGTCAGCGTTTCTTGAATCCTTAATTCTACTTCCCTATGACGTATGGTTCGAATAGTATTTGGCACCTGTCTACGTTACGTTGGCACTTGCAGCCCTGGTCTGCGAAGTTTCCTAAGTCTCAAATTAGCCCAAAGCCTCATGTAGTATGGTCTTTGGGGCCCAAAAGCCTTAACCCCAAGGGTCCATGTACCCAAGCTGTATATACTTCGGCCTTAAAGTACTCCCTATATAGGTACATGTGGCTCAAAGTTTAAACTATTTGGGTACATGGACCCTTAGGGTAGTGTATGAGTCCTTTGAACCTTTGGGCTTGGGAGGCTCCACCCTCTCCTCCGCGTAGATCCGAGGCCATGGGTCGAATTTGTTCTGTCGGAGGGTTTTGGGTTCCTAAGCCAGCAGGGTCCACGTACGTCATATAGTTGCTTTCCTAAAGGGTCCAAGTACTCCCTCTAGGCCCTAAACGAAGTACCAAAAACCAGAAATAATCACTACTTGGATGGTCTTTTGGGACCTAATTCCAGAATTGTAGTATAGATGGACCCTCTGGGTTAGTGTTCTTGGAACCACACCTGAAACGGCTCTAAAGCTTCAAACGCATATACCCCAAGCGAAGCCACGGCTGGGGAAATAGACCAGAATGAAGGAATTCTACAGAGGATTACGCTCCGTAAAACAGGGAACCCAAATCTAGACCTTGAGTAGCAACATCACCTTGCGGGTCCATGTACCCAAATACTACTACTTCGGCCCTCAAGTACCTTTATGGGGACTACATTAAGGCCAACGTGTATACGATTTGGGCACATGGACCCTTGGGGGATCATGAAAGATCCTTATGATATAGGATCCTTGGCAGTCTATTCGGCATTCTACACGAAACCCTCCCTGAAGACCTTCGAGTAGTTAAACGACCCTAAACCCTAAACCCTATAACCTAATCAAACCCTAGATCCTTTAACCCTAAACCCTAAAAAGCCAAAACACCTTGTGGGTCCCAGTTCTCCCTGTGGCTTGTAGCCAGTTTTGCCTGGGACTTGGAGTCGTTTTGGGTCTGGGGCAGGAAGCACACACACCTCTGGGGTCACCCGGCAGCAGTACCGGGCGGTGTGGTCAGTTGGAAGCAGGATGTTGTGGCCGTGCTTTGGAAGTCCGAGAGCTCCTTACAGAAAAGTCGTGCCGGTGCCAGATTTCAGGTTTCTGTGGAGACTTTGCTCGAGAAGGAGGCTGGTCGACGAGTTCCTCTGCGGCTGGGACGATTGGCCGGAAAGCCTGCCAGCACGGACAGAGTGGGTGTTCCCATTGCTGGCGAGGTGTATCCCGGCGAAGCATTCGCTTGGATGCCTTCGGTGGCCGGTGGAGACAAGGATTCCAAGGATAAACAACAAATGGTGGGAGATGTCCTCAAGCNGTTCTATAAGGGTTCGTTTTTAAGGGTTTCTTTTTAAGGATTCTATAAGCGTTCTAATTTTTGTACTTAGAGGTACAGGGGACTTAGTAAGTCGGGTATAAATAGAGTTGTAATTGGGGGGTAACTCCACTTAGGGTACAGACAACTCTACTTAAAACCCACTTACTAAGTCCCCGGGTGTTCCCATTGCTGGCGAGGTGTATCCCGGCGAAGCATTCGCTTGGATGCCTTCGGTGGCCGGTGGAGACAAGGATTCCAAGGATAAACAACAAATGGTGGGAGATGTCCTCAAGCNGGGTGTTCCCATTGCTGGCGAGGTGTATCCCGGCGAAGCATTCGCTTGGATGCCTTCGGTGGCCGGTGGAGACAAGGATTCCAAGGATAAACAACAAATGGTGGGAGATGTCCTCAAGCTGGGGAAGCACCTGCTCAAGTGAGAGATATGGGTCTGTCGCGGTATCCACTGTATGACTGTATGACTCCAAGTGCGGAAACCCAACACCACAGCAAAACATAGCAAGACAAACACATGAACTCGGTAGCTTTGCATCCGTCACATTACATTATACTTTACTCCGATTCCTGCATGTGTTGCAAAACGACACCACTCTGCAACACAAACATATGAACCCGACAGCTTTGGATCCGTCACGCGAGTCACGGTCCGTTGGCGCTGACATGTCATGTCAGCACAAGCCAGGGGTCGGCGATGACCTCGGTTCGCCCGGCGAGTACAGCAAAATCATTCGTGCCGTTCACTGCATTGTTGTTACTGCATGTGAGTGTAGCCTGGGTCCATCCATGTGCTACAATTGGCGGGCATTCGCAACCTGTGGCACACCCCGTGGCATGGGCTTCCGGGTAATCATCTCATCTGTCAAAATGTTGACCCGTTGGCTCTTGGGTCGGCATGATTTGCACATCCGTTTCAATGTCATGCCGCTTCTGCGTGACATGCTGATGGCTGCATGGCATGCTTGCATGCGTGCATGCGTGCATGCATGACCGCCTGAGCTGAACGTACATGTTATAATCATGCCTTCCGGTGCCTTCTGCCTGCTTCAGTGCTGACAGAGTCGCAGGCCCTGGGACTGCCCTGACCTCGAGAACAGCATGTAACGCACCATGCTCACGCGCACAGTGTCATGCTACATGATCTGCTCACATGCGTGGCGTGTCTGAAAAAAAACAATTGTTCCCAAAACGAACATCCATCTTGAAATCGATTCCACGGATGCTTTCCTCTTTTCAACACTGTGCATGAAGAACCCCTGCCAACCAATGTTGAAACGTGTATCCAAGGGTTGCCTCGCATAGAAAAGCGAGGCCCAGGAATTGGGGGGTTGTTTTGGATTGGGTGCCTTTGAGTCCGGGGTCACTTGGCGGAGGGTGGTCCGGGGCCCGCGGATGAGCTCGGGGAGGGTGGTTTGGGGCCGGGCATGGGGTCCAGAGTTGACAAGGGGCCAAACTCTGGAGCAACGACTGAAACCCACAACTTATACCCCTACAACCCTAAACCCTGAACCCCAAACCGGAAGAAAATCGCCCCCCCCCATGAGGCTCCGCCCTCTCCGCCGAAAAAACCCCAGGATCAGGCTCGAGTGTTTCCAAAAGATCAGGGTTTCAGCATTTAGGGTTTTGGGTTGAGGATTTAGGGTTTTGGGTTGAGGATTGAGGGTGTAGGGTGTATAGGTTTAGGGTTTAGGGTTATACTTCGTGGTTTCTACCCAGATTCAGTTCTGGCCTCGGAGGCGTTCTAGAAATTCCTGTACTATCTTCAGGGTCGTACCCTACTTATTTTTGGATACCTACGTTTTATAGCAGTCCTAACCCCATAAAGCTAGGTTCCCGTATGACCCTCTACCTAGGTAGTGCTGGAGATTGCTGGATGGCTCAGCAGTCACAATGGCTCTTGGAGCGTAACTTCACGACTCGATGTATCTTTCCCCGCGAATCCTCAACCCTAAAACCCCGGAACCTGATTTGCATCCTGAATCCTGAACCCTATAAACGCTGAACCCCCGTGTTTTCGAAAGATGCTTTTCGGCAAGAGCAGCCTATGTTTGGCGCCAGCTCCAGACCAAGAAGCCCGTCAGCATGAGTAATCTTAAATCTAGAGGTCGGAATAGATAAGTATGATTGTATCTGCTTACTGTCCCTGTATACAGTATAAGTACATTATGACATACCCCAACACAATATTGTAGCTTTTCAGCCCCCTATATCAGAGCCTCACCCTTCTTTCATTTTTTAAACCTGCAACAACACCTAAGTCTTCGACTAAGCACAAGCCGCACGAAATCCTTGAGCCCCAAACCCCAGAGCCCGGAACCCTAAACCCCCAAACCTGTAAACCGTTTAACTTGAACGCAACCTTGGAAGCACTATTCAGTTTCGGTCCCCGGAGACCACAAACCGCCCAACAAAGGGGTGTACCAAAGTAGGTCTTATATGTGTTTAGACTTGGAGTCTTGGGTTTGGGGATTTTGGCCTGATTGAAACCCTACACCAAAAATTACAAACCCCAAACCCTACAAACCATATTAAGCCATCAGCCCTAAACCGAAAAGCCTCAACGAAGCCTCTGTCGGAGGCTGCAGCACCGAGCAAGGACAAAAAACTGGCTTGGGACTGCGATTTCAAGGCATCATGTCGTTTTGTTTTTCAAGACAGGGTTTATGGATGGTGTTTAAGATTCATGGGGCTTTGGGTGTTATTGGGTTCATACGGAGTTGTATTTCAACACAATGTTTAGGGTTGCGCAGTTTAAGATGTAAGGGGCTTGGGGTTTTATTGGGTTTATAGACTTTCAGGGTTCTGTTATTGAAGATAAGGTTTAGGGTTCAGAGGTTTTGGGGGCTGCGGGTTTTCGGGTTTTGGGGTTCAGGCCAACGGTTGGGATTCAGGGTTTAGTGCTGGGGTTGAGGGTATAGGACTTAACGGGCTTATTGTTGCAGGAGTACAAGCTGGTGCAAACGGAAAAGTTCGCAAGCCTTTCTGCCTTCCTCGAAGCTCCATTCATGTACGAGAAGGCGAAGGAGATGTTGCAGGAGCTTGCTGCTCGGGCCATCGATCCTTGTGTCCTGAGACTTTTCGTGCGTGGTTTGCTGGATCCTTGGCACGAGCCATATCCAGCCTTGCCTTTTTTTTGTCTCTTGGTCCCTGGCTCGCTGTTGTGAAATCCTGGCGAGATCTGAGAAATATTCGACTGACTACTCTGGCTTCCTTTTTACCATACCTGGCTAGTGTGCTGGTTCCGGCGAGGATTTCGATAGCACCAAAGGCCATGAAGGTCATGATGGGGACCATTCATTCTCCAGTGGATTATCTGCCATTCGGGTTTTCCGTTCGATACCCAAAATTGTGTTCGTTATAAAGAAGACCCTACAAACCGATCCCATGGAACATGAGCTGGAGCGTGCTGTGCATCTCACTTGTAACATTAAAGCCTTTATGCAGGCTGCGACAATCACACATGGAGTTCCTAATACTAATCCCATAGGCACCACAGGCTACCTCGGGATCTAGATCCTAAAATGTAGTTCCGCTTTCGCTTTTCTTGGTCTCTTATTGTTGTAGGATCCTAACCAGAAGACAATGGATTCTGTAGGGTCTGGGTTTACTTTATACTTTATACCCAATAGACCCGAAACCCTGATCCAACCCCCAAGCCCCAGACCCTAAGCCCCAAAACTTAAGCCCCAAGCCCTAAGCCCTAAGCCCCAGACACTACACCCCAAGCCTAAACCCGAAGCCCAAAGTTTGCCCTGCATCCTAAAGCGTGAGCCCGAAAAACCATGGCAGGCCTCGCCGGCTTTTGAGCTGGATCTGGGAAAGCTACTCATTTGCTGAAAGAGAATTCGTTTTTGTAAAGCTTTACACTTTTTGGGATAGGGGAGTAGCTGAATCAGTATACTTTGCACTTTTTGGGGAAAGGGTTCAGGGTTTAGTATACCTTGCACTGTTTGGGCTAGGGTTTCGCGTTTAGTACACCTTGCATTTTTTGGGAGAGGGTTTAGGGTTCAGCATACTAAGTATACTTACTGTACACTTTTCGGGATGGGGCTTATAGGCTTTAGAACTGAAAGTTTAAAGTTATGGAAGCTCTAATTGAAGCCTAAACCCTAAATACTAAACCCTCAGCGCTATACCCTTGGCCGAAGGGTCCAAGTACCTAATGACCATGTACTGTTTCAAGTATGAATCTACATCACTACTATCCTAAACCCAGGTACCTCGTTATTGCTTAGGGCTGTAGTAAACCCCCATAAAAACCCTTATAGTAATCCTTACAGACCCCTTGAAAGGGAACCCTTATAGAAACTTTGTTATTGGGTCATTTGAACCCTTGGGTTAACCGTGGGGGCTTCTGAACATTGCAACTAAGGCTGGATCCTCTCCCCTTCGCTCCGGACACTGCGGATCTCAAGAGCGAGGAGGGGTGAGCATGGTGGGGCGTTTTTTTGGGGTTTTGGGTTTTAGGGTTTTGGGGTTTTAGGGTCTAGGGTTTTGTGAGCTGTTGAGGGGCTAGAGGTCTTGCCGTAAGGGTTTGGGTTTAGGGTTTCGTTAGAGGTTACGGGCTTAGGTTTTTAGGGCTTCTTGTGTTTAGGGTGGGGTGGGTGGGGGGGCTTCGGGTCTACAGTGTGGGGCTTTCTGCTTTCAAGAGTGAGGTTCACTATGCAGAGCTTAATGGTCAGGCATCAGGGAGTAGTTTGGAGCCCTGACTGCATTGATTTTGAAATTCATAGAAGAACGGTTGCATGGAGTCAGGGTTTATGGTGTGTAGTGCGGTTATGCTATGTTCATGATATTTCCTTGATTTCGGGATCTGGAGAAAGTGCGTCTGGGGGCAGATAGGACATCCAAATCTAACGAGACCGCAGATGTGTCAACCCCCTTGCTTTAATGGTCTTAATGTAAGGATTGCTTTTATAATCTCTTTCAAGGTGTGGGGTGTATTAAGCAAAGGTATGTAGCTCCGCCAGGCCATCTCAGCTCTACGTTTTGCAAATCGCCTCCATGGTATTCTTGGAAAAGAATCTACATAATGTAACGCTTTACGGGTTTAGGGGTATGGAGTTTAGGGTGAACCAGTGAAGCTGGTAACTTGGTGACCATATTATTGGCGCATGGCCTATAAAAAATCATAGTTCGATATACCCAAAGCCCTATTCCAACCATTCCCAACCCAATCCTCCTTTACTTTACTCTCCAAACTCGATGCTGTACACACCCGAATGAAATCCCTAAATCTTACCGGTGCTGCCTGTACCCTGAAGCCTAAGCTAGATTGCTTGAGCCACTATAAACTTCTAACTCGATAACTACCGATACTTTTGTGGGGGTTCCTTATTGTAATTATGGTATGAGGTAACCCGAAACCTCATTCTAATTATTGAGGCCCTTATATTTGCTATGCCTGTAAAAGTTCGCGCAACTTTTTCAGACCCTGAAGTCAACACCAACTGTGCCTGGCATTACTCACCCGGACCTTCCAAAATCCGTGACGGAATATACCTTAACTCATATAATTAGGGATCCTACTATAGCTTGCGAAAGTTATAGTAGGAATTTTAATATGAGTTAAGGTATATTCCTTCATTACGGGACTTTGGAAGGTCCGGGTGAGTAATTTTAAAGTATATTCCTTAAGGGATTTTGGAAGGTCTGGGCGTTCTCGCAAAGGACGCGCGGCCAACGATCAGCTTCTTCGACATGCTGAAAGATCTGGATTAGGGTTTAGCTCTCGGAATCTAGAGCTGAATGTTTAGCCCTCTTCAACCCTAATTACACTCCTAAGAGCCTCTAAGTCGAAGACGATAGGACTTAGTATGTATCAATAACCCTACATACCGTACCAGGGCTTGTAGTAGGGATCCTAAGATGACTGTCCTTTGAGGAAAAACTGTGTATAAATCAGGGGTCGACATTAGTGCTGTTTCTTGGGTTCCTTGACAGAGCCATACATGAAACACAGCATATCCCCCCCCTTCCTCAACAGTGATTCGACGACTGTTCTTCTGTTCATCCCGATGCTGGAAGGCCCAAACCCTAAACCCTAAACCCTCTGCAGGCATTAAAGAGGAGCTTAAAACAAAACCAGCAAACCTTGCAGAGGTTCGGATCAAGAGTTTGTCGCTGCTAGCATGGTTTAGGGTTTGGGGCCAAAAGGGGTGGCTTGGGGTTGAGGGTCTAGGGTTTAGAGCATGCTAGCATTTAGGGCGTAGGGTTTAGGGCCCACTTCAGGGTTGAGAGTTTAAAAGGGTTTAGGGCCTGCTCGTGTTCAGGGTGTTGGGTTTCGGGCCAATTTGGGTTTAGAGTGGAGAATTTAGGGTTCAGGGACGGACACTTTTGTGACCCTGAGAACGAGGATTTCCCAGAACCCATGGAACCCTACCTTAACCAACCAGTACCTACTTTCTTGTCGGATTTCTATAAATCAGAAAAGTAGGGTTTAGTAGGTCTAGGTAGTGGTTCTCCTTAGGAGATTCCGAAGACCACCCTGGACACGCAGGGTAGATCGGCGGAACGTGCAGAATGGGGTAACTTCGTGCGCGTCCTTTGCCAAGTGCGGAAGAAAAGAGGTGCCGTGCTAGCCTTAATAGATCTTAGTAGTATTAGTTAGTAGCCCTTATCTGCAGTAGCCTGTTTTGTAACCCTTGCTTATATGATATACCTTGATATAGAAGCCTGAATGTTAAGCTATAGTTGCAATAGTATCCCATTCCAGTCCTCGTATACCCGTACTACAACACAGCCCATGTTCATGAAGGCCCCATTCTTAGCCCTTGCCGTAGCCCTTAGAGTATAGGAAGCAAGAGGGCAAGCTGCTGCAAGTGGAAGCCAAAGCGTTAAACTCTACACTCTACACCGAACCCCGAATTCCTGAGCTTAAACCCTAAGCCTGAAACCCAAAGCCATCAACCCTAAACCCGAAACCCCTTGACCCCTAAACCCCCAAACCTCCAGCCCTACCTAGCCAACTACCCTGAACTACCCTCTAAAATACCAACTATACCCACTGAAAAGAGCCATTAAGGCTCTATTAAAAAGGGGTCTTGGGGGCTGCGTTTTAATGAATCAATCCCCTTGGGGTTCAGGGTGTATAGGGTTTGAGGATTACGGCTTGAAAGTGTCGAGTTTAGGTGTTGGTGACTGAGTTACTTTGCCATAGATGGGTACCATTATGCACTTTGTTGGGTACTTAAGCCCAAGTACAGTAAAGCCGTGTTTCGTTTCGGTTCGTTTCGGTTTTTCAGATGGGATTTGATTCGGTTTCGGTTCGCGCGGTTCGCTGCGGTTCTTCTTGCGGTTCGGTTCGGTTCCGGTTTGGTTAACCCATCCCTCCNCGTTTCGGTTTTTCAGATGGGATTTGATTCGGTTTCGGTTCGCGCGGTTCGCTGCGGTTCTTCTTGCGGTTCGGTTCGGTTCCGGTTTGGTTAACCCATCCCTCCATCCACTGAGCCCAGACGCCCTCCATCCAGCCCTCCATCCAGCCTTCCATCAGCCCCCCCAGCCCTCCATCCACCCAACCCACCCTCCATCCGCACCCCTCCACATCCACCAGCCCTCCATCCAACCCACCGCCCCTCCATCCAGCCCTCCTTGAAGCCTCCAGCCACCAGCCCTCCATCCAGCCAGCCGCCCTCCATCCAGCCCTCCTTGCCCTCCATCCCAACCCTCCTCCATCCAGCCCTCAAGCCAACCCAAAGTCCGTCCCGGAGGGCGGCTGGATGGAGGGCTCGTAGTTGGAGGAAGAGGATGGAGGGGGTTGGATGGAGGGCTGGTGAATAAGGGCTTCAAGGATGGTTGGAGGGGGGTTGGCTGGAAGGAGGGCTGGATGGAGGGGGGGTTGGCTGGATGGAGGGCTGGTGGATGGGGGCTTGGACTTGGGCTCAAGGGTGTAGGGGTGGAGGGCTGGATGGATGGAGGGTTGGCGGGCTCGGCTGGATGGGAGTGAAATGCGGTTCGGTTCGTGCGGTTCGATTTTGAGTGTCGCGGTTTTTGCGGTTCACAGGGGTGGACGGTTCCTGGCGTTTCGGTCCCGTTACTCGGTTCGGTTCGCGACCTTCCTGCAAGTAGGAACAGAATTTTGGACAGAACTTCAAATGTCTAATACTGTCCCAACCATGGACTAGCTTAGAAAAAAGCCTTCTAGACACGTCTCTTTTCTAATCTTCTCGTCTCTAACCGCTTCAAGTTGAGAACCGAGAGATGCAATAATGATTTAACAATACAACCTTAAACCGTATTCGAAACATGTTGGCCCCTGTGTGGGAATAGTGTTTAGTGGTCCCGAAACTGTAGGCCCTCTGTACCCTGAACCCTAAACCCCGACTAAATTGTAAACCCCTCATGCCTAAACAGTAATTATAAGAGTGCTATCATTTAGCAGGCATGTAAGATCTGTTCTCACAGTTCTTTCCTGAAATTCTGGATTGAAGCCAGCCTGCCTGAAAGCACCCTAAAGCGCCTAGGCCTAAACCCTAAACCTTACACCCCTCAACCCTCAACCCGCACGGCTCCCCTTATGGTGCCCTGAAAGAACCACTACAAGAATGCTTACAGGAACCCTTTAAGTAACTCGAAGAGAGCTATGCACGAACCAGAAAGGAACCCTTAATGAACCCTTAGCCTTAAAGGAGCCTTGACAAGGAGCCCGTAAGACCCTAAACCCTAAGCCCTACTAAACCCTAAAGCCCTAAAGCCCTAAAAGCCCTAAAGCCCTAAAGCCCTAAACCCTAAAACTCGTAAGACAGTTCGAAAAGGGCCCATTTAAAAAAAAAAAACTCGTAAGACAGACTGCGAGGGATCGCTGGATGGCCTGATTACCTGGCTAGGGGCCCAGTGGACCGTAGGGTTTAGGGTCCCTAAACCCTACATCCTAAAACCCTGAAACCCTGAACCCTAAACCCTAAAACCCTAAACCCTAGTAGGGTTTAGGGTTTAGGGTTTGGACGTCTTTGCAGCCGAGCTTGCCTTGAGGGCCCTCACAGGGTACTTCAGGGATGCCTCCGAAGGGTTCCTTTTAAGGGTTTCTTTTTAAGGGTTCTATAAGGGTTCGTTTTTAAGGGTTTCTTTTTAAGGATTCTATAAGCGTTCTAATTTTTGTACTTAGAGGTACAGGGGACTTAGTAAGTCGGGTATAAATAGAGTTGTAATTGGGGTAACTCCACTTAGGGTACAGACAACTCTACTTAAAACCCACTTACTAAGTCCCCCGGGCCCCTAAGCAGCGCAGGGCTGACAGGGTTTAGGGTTTAGGGCGCCGACAGGATCTAGGGCTTAGGGGGCTGAACGGGTGTAGGGTGTCCGGTGTAGTGCCCTGAGTGCAGCGATACTAGGGTTTTGGGCTCCTCATACAGGGTTGACCGTGTTTAGGGCTTAGGGCCCCTATAGTACAGGGCTGACGGGGTTTGGGGTTTTCTGGTACGGGGCTGATAGGGTTTTGGGCCCCACGTACGTGATAGGGTTCAGGGTTTCCTGGCACAGGGCTGACCGGATTTAGGTCAGGAATTCTTGCAATGCTTAAGCCCTAAAACTTGAACATCTATGTAACAAAAGCCGCACCTGAACCGAGGTTTGAGATCTGGTTCAGTGCCTGTCACAAGCCTATCTCCTTCTGCACAGGGCCCGAGCCGGGTTCTGAGCTCCGTTGGGTTTTGGGGGTTAGGGCCGTCAGCCGTATATCCTGCTCTAAACCCGAAATCTAAGCTCTAAGCACTAGACATCCCTAAACTGATCTCTCTGAATCAGACGCGAGGTTCAAGGGCTTCCGAATAGAAATTTAGAGTTGCAAGGCCACCTTTCAATCCCAGCACTGAAGACTCCCCGACGGTATGCACTTCTTCGGGGTACTTTCAATCCCAGAGGGTCCATATACACTACCTATGGAATTAGGCCCCAAAAAAACCACCCCTATTTTGGTTTTGGGGACCTAATTCCATAATGGTAGTGTATGTGGGACCCTCTGGGAATTAGTTCTTCACGTTTGGCAATTGCAATACCTGAGAAGCAGCTGAAATTATGATGTTTGCATGGTCCCAAGGTCAGTATAGTGGTCTGCACTTGACATGCCGGCGTTTACAGCTCAGGATAAGCAGCCCTCCGCGGCAGTGTTTCTTTGTTGTAGAGGAGATGCTTCGGGTCGATATCATAAACGTTTGTAGCCCAACAGATTAACCTTAGTTCCCCAGGAAAGTGGACAATAGAGCCCGGATAAGTTCTTGACGAAGCATGTTGAGCATTCAACCGGCCAAACCATAAATAGGTACATCGCGTGAAAGCAAAAAACGGTGCACAATGAGATCAACCAATCGATATGGTAAACCTGCTAGCTGCCCCTGAACGACGGACCGTTTCCAACACGATACCCTAAACCCAAAACCCAAAACCCTAAACCGTGGGTGAAGCCCTCATTGCTCAACCCGAAGGCTTGTTCTGAAATCCCTCAACACTAAGGTTTAGAGTTTAGAGGGATTAGGGTTTAAGGTTTAGGGTTTAGAGGGTTAGAGGGTTTAAGGTTTAGGGTTAGAGGGTTAGAGGGTTAGAGGGTTTAGGGTTTAGGGTCACTAACTCCCAGTTTTTCACCAAACAACCCAAACTCTAAGCTCCAACATGTACAATCATCCTTGGTCGAGGTCGCTGCCGACATGTTGGAAGCAGACGTCGTTCTTCTTCCAAGGCAGAGCTCACACATGCTGAAGAAGATTTCAAGGTTTCATGCCCTAGGCCCTAAACCCTTAAGCCCTAAAGGTTTATATAGGCGGTCTAGCTTAGGGATTGGGATTCCGACTGAGGGTTTGGAGGCTTGGCTCAAGATCTTACATTATTCTTCTGATCGGCCTTCATGGTTCTGAAATGTTTTGTACTAGGCGGCAGCACCAAGTCCTCAACCTCAAGCCCTTTTGAAGCCCTAGAGCACTGGAGTTTGGAAGCTCGAGCTTCTGTTCGGGCTTCAGGGTTCATAGTTTAGGGTTTGGAGGTTTGGGTTTTGGGGGTTATGGTTTCGGGTTTTAGGGTTCAGGGTTTAGAGCAAATTCAACCAGTAAGGACAAACCGGACTTGCAACACACCTATAACTCAATTTGCGTACTAGCGTCCTCAGATTCTGGATCACCCTAGACCCTAAACCCTAAACCCTAAACCCTAAACCATGCCTTGTCATTAAGGGCCATTCTGACAATGAAGCGGCCGCAACCGACTATTGAGTATGCAGTACCTTGGTCATAACCTGCCGTTTTGAATACCGTTTCATAATTAAGGGAACGTAACCTACTACTTCGGAACTTTTGCAATGCGAGCTTCGGCGAAGAAGGCTACAAGGGCCTAGACCCCAATCTCTTATAAACCCTACAGCCTAAATCCTAAGTCCTAAACGCACGAATCAAGAATCCACACTTCCAAATTCAATCGACCTGAAGTGCTTCCGCCCTGGCCGTTGAAGCTTCAAGCAGCGCATTTCAACTGCTGCACCGCAGGGCAAAGCCCCTGCTTCTTTATAGCGACAAGGCCCACCATGCGTTAGTGCTCTTAAGAATTCTGTTGTGTTCTTGTGGCTGTAGCACTCCCAGGGATTAATGGTAATTACACATTACATGGTTTTTGGTTCTGAGGGTGCTTGCATCTTAAACCCTATAAAGCTATAAAACCGTAAGGCCCTGCAATCAAGCCCGTAGTGCAGCTCTACAGACACCTCGCTATCATCTTGGACATGTTAGGAACGGCATCAGGCCATCTAAGACCCTTAGTACATGCCTATCAAACTGCTTTGCATATGGGTGGTTGACAAAATTAGGGTCCCTTTTTGGGCCCTCAGTATAGTACGGCACCTAATATTTAGGGTATCCAAAAAGGGGCCATAATTTTGACGACTACCCATATCTTTTGCCCCTAAACCCTAAACCCTATAACTCATGCTCTGCTGGCATCCGAAGCTGCCGCCCGTGGCGGCCGTGAGTCGCAGGCATTCTGGGTTAAAGGGCTCCTTCATACACGTTTCCTTTAAGAGTTGTTAAAGGGATCCACTACAAGGGTGCTATAACCGGATCTTATATGGCTTGAGAGGTTGAGGGTTTAGGGTCTCGGGTTTGAGGTCGACGGTTTCGGGATATATGAGCACAGAGTTTAGGGTTTAGGGCTGAGGGTTCAGGCTGCTTGTCACAGAGGGTTTGGACTTTCCCCTTGTTCTTATCAGAGCTTTCGGCGTTGGGCAGTCAGGGTTCAGGATTTAGGATGAGCTGGGCTTTAGAGATTTGGCCAGGATTTGGGGTGTCAAGATTGGTGGGTTTGGGTTTAGCATTTGGGTCGGGAATTTCGGAAACGGTCAAATGTTGCGGCCTTTAACTTGACCTGAAATCGCTTCGCGCCTGCGGTCCATCATCTGGAAGGAGCACTTATCATACGGTGTCCTCATACCCTACAGACCCTGAAATTCCCAAAACCCAGGGCGCCCTAGAACCTAAACCCTAAACCCAAAACCCAAAGCCCAAAGCCCAAACCCTAAACGCCCTAAACCATAGACCCCTAGAGCCTTAACCCGTAGGTCGTCTTCGTCGCAAAGCCCAGACCTAAGCCCTAAACCCTCAACCCCGAACCATAACCTAGACCCTCCATCTAACCTCTATTAGACCCTAAATGCCCATTATTTGGGGCCATATACCTCTATTTAAGGGTACAAGGAGGGTCCCGGAACACCCCTAAACCCCTTATATCCTAGACCCTGACCCTGATTTTGTTCCCCCCAACCCCTAAAAGCCCCAGCAGTTCCTTGAACTTAAATCCCAAACCCTGAAACCCGGCAAGAACCCCATACATCCTAAACACACAGAGGCTCCACATGTACTACCATTACGGAAGTCGGTCCCAATTCCATGATAAGGTCTCTTTGGACCTAATACCACAATGATAGTATATATGGAGCCTCTGGGTCACAGTTATAGATCCCTTTAAGGAACCCTTTAAGGAACTCTTCAAGGATCCCTTTAAGGAACCCACCCTGAACCCTAACCCAATGACAGTCCCCATTACAGTAGCCCTTATACGTAGACCCCTCTAAAGGAGCCCTATTCTAATTATGGAGCCTCCCAAACCTTAAACCCTAAGCCCTAAACCCTAAGCCCTAAACCCCAAACCCTAAACCCTAAGCCCTAAACCGTAAACCCTAAACCCCTAAACCCCTAAACCCCAACCGAAGAGCCTCTAGGATACGGAAGCAACACCCTTGCAACCCGAGGGCCTTGATCAGCCAACACCGGAGCGGTGATTTCCTTAGTCTGCGCAGCTTAGCTTTGTTGATCTACAACTCTTTTTTCCCAAAAGGTCCTAGGTACTATTTATGAGAGACACTTCCCCAAATCATAGTAGTAAGTATATCCTAGTGCCCCCGCCTCTTGCAGAAAAAACACAGTCTCCAAGAACCTCTCATGTCCCGATGTACGTTGCAAATAGCACTACTTTCGAGTCTAAAGTCTTTAAAATGTACCTATGTTGACCTGTTTTGAACCGCAGTACGTAATATGCTGAAACCCACAAAGAAAGCTCAACCTTAAACCTCAACCCTAAACCAAGCACTGAAAACACTTAAGCCCTAAGGCTATGAGATTCTGAAAGAGTTGGGGAGTGGCTCGTTCGGCGTCGTCCACTTGGTGCGGGAGCGGGCCACAGGTGCCGGATCGATGTTTAGACCCTTATAATTACCCTAAACCCTAAACCCTATAAGCCCTAAACCCTAAACCCTAAGCCCTAAGCCCTATAAACCCTAAACCCCAAACCCTAAACCCTAAGCCCTAAACCCTAAACCCTTAATAAGCCCTCAGGAAAGGAGCCGATAATTAGGGCCAGGCAGGGCTTGGCCGGGTTTGGGGTTTAGGGCTCAGGGCTCATGTTCAGGTTTAGTTCAAGGCTCAGGCTTTCGGGTGGGGTTTAACGGCTCTATAGGGGTCCTGCTTAAGGGTTTTACAGATCTTCTACGAGGGCTCTAGAAGGGTCGTAGAAGGGTTCTACCCAGACCCCGGGAGGTACTTTAAAATAAGAGTCAGGGATGTACCATTTAAATCCTCCCAGGGGTCTGGGTAGGGTTCTTGTGGGTTTACGGTTCCAAAAGGTTCTTGGCTAGCTTTTCTGAGTTTGCTTCTGGTCTAGTTCCTGGTTTGCCTTCATAAAGTCTGTAGGGCTCAGTGTTTTGGGTCTAGTAACCCTAGAAATTTAGCCTTGAACCCCAGCATCTGGCAGTCCAAGGGAGGGGGCGCGGGGTCAGGGCGGTGGTGCTAGGCTTTCGGGCTTGTATTTCCTGAAGGTGTATTTGTTGCACATATCGTTTTTCGGGGATGAAGGGGTTGTTTAGAGATCAACCGTTAGGCTTTCGGCTTCTTGGTTGGGGCTCGATGTAAGGCGGTAAGCAAGCTCCTACACAAGGCCCGGTACCTCCTGTCGCATCGAGCCCTGGGGTTTGGGGCTTGGCGATTTCGATTAGGGTTTAGGGTTTAGGGTCGTCGTTGTGGTCGGGAGCCGTTCGCATGCAGAGCATAGCGGCCGTCGTAACTCTACATGTCCCTGCAGCCTCCAGGACTAGGCCATCATCATGTCTTGCATTCCAGGAAGTGTTTCGTTCTTAAGATTGGTTTTCAGAGGAGATCTACGTAAATTACCGTTCTCTAAAAGAACGGCGTCATCTTCTCGGCAAGTTTGCTGAAAGAGCTAGTTTCTGCGGGGTCGTGGGCAGCGAGAGGGGGGGGGGGGCGAGTCGCATCCGCACGAGTAAGTTTTAGAGTCAGGAGCCTAAACTCAACAAGGCTTTGGGTCGATTTATATGGGCTACGGGCTTGCAGTCTGTACGTCCAGGCGTTTATAAACGGTAGCTGGGGATACTCAGACCCAATGCCCAAAACCCTACACTCTCAGCTCTATCCCTAAACCCCAAGAAATTGCCATAAACCCACCCTAAACCCTAAACCCTAGATACGCTCCTCAGCTCTTTGAGGTCTTGAACGAGTCATCAAGATCGTGACAACGAAGAACCTAGCGCCACGACTGCTGGACAACATGCGCCGTGAGATCCAGGCAGGGCGTGGGCCAAATCCTAACCACGGTTTAGGGTTTAGGGCCAAATCCGAATATGCGGTGGATAAGGTTTGGGTTTAGGGTTTAGGTGCGGAATTCTCCAACTATATGATTAAATTAGGGTAGATAGCCAATGAGAGAACTTAGGTTTTCCGGCCTTATACGTTTGGCCTATCTTTTGAAATTTTTGTTATTTTTAGAATAGGCTATTGAAAAAGAGAGAAGATTCTAACTTATAGTAGGGTTTAGGGTTTAAGGATTTAGGGCCTTAGGGTTAAAGGATTTATAGGTCATAGTCCCCGGACACGAACTCTACGATAACAGACCCCCCCCAAAGCCCTATGCTTTGTTTTGAGATCCCTTTGGTATGCAGGCCTCCGGTCCATGTCAAGACAGAGATGCCTGAATCCATGCTATCGCAGTAGCAGCCTTGCCAGCTTGGGTAACATGTATACAAGGATGATTTGCGTAAGACGTGCTTCACAAGAGCACTATAAACAGTGCAACGTGTGCGTAAACAGCAAGCCCTTGGTCCAGCCCTTATTATAACACAAACTTGTTGTAAAACCGTAGCAGAACATGTGCAGAGCCTTCATTCTAAGGGGAAAAACTCGAGAGCATGTCTGTACGGCTTTGGGGGAGCTCCGTCAGTTCTGTTCAGTATTGGTTTATGGTTTCTGTGTGCTTCTTTTATGGGTGTCTTTAACTGTTGTTGTTTAACCTTCTCAGGGAGTGGAGTAGCAACACCCTACACTTCCTGTAGCGACAAGTTGTACCTTAAACCCTTGTTCGGCCGGAGGTGCTGCAGGATCTCGATCATCCGAATCTTGGTCAATCTCGGGGTTGCGTTTGACCATTTTGTGGTTGGGATTCCTACTAGTACTGTAAACGGGAGCTCTTAAACCAGTATCTTCTTAAACACGTATCATTTGTCTTTCTTAAGAGGGACCAAGGAACATCGTGCGGCTCTTCGAATTCGGTGAGGACACCAGGAATCAGAAGATCTATCTTCTCATGGCGACCGGGCTTCAATTTTGTTTTGTGTAAATCGGATTTTTTCACAAGGGGTTCCCCGGAAGGTTCTTCAAGGGTACCACGCTAAACCCCAAACCCAAAACCCCTTCAAGGGCGTTTTTGAGGGTTCTACGAGGATTGACAGCTCCCGGGCCTGGAGCTCAGCAGAATTCCCTCCTCATGGCGACCGAGCCGTGTGTGGGGGTGTAGGGAGTTTCCGGGGATGTTCGAGTTTTTGGGGTTTGGGGTTTAGGGTTTTAGGGTTTAGGGTTTAGGGTTTTAGGGTTTAGGGTTTAGGGTTTAGGGTTTTAGGGTTTAGGGTTTAGGGTTTAGGGTTTTAGGGTTTAGGGTTTAAGATCCAACTAAACCCTGAAAGCCGTAACTGCTAAACCTAAACCCCCACCCCTCAAAGGGGTTACGATAGGTGTTTGGAGTTCCGAACAAGCTGCTGGGGCGTAAGGTGATCGAACATGTGCTGCTGTTCAGGCACAAGGCCTGGGCTTAAGTACCCGAAACCCTGGACCCAAACTTGAACCCTGAATATCAACCCAGGGCCCGGGACCCTTAGGCCGTAAACCCTTAAAGCTTGAACCCTATACTTCTGAAACCATAGATCCCTTCTAGAAGCCTTTGAAGGACCATCAAAGGCACCCTCAAAGGGAACCTGTATGGGTTGCCGACGGAGGAAAGCCTGTGGAGAAGAGGATCACAACCAGGCCATCATTCCCCTGGCTTCCTTGTGTGACCTGCCCCACAACCCACGGATGAGCTCCGGAGGGTGATGCAGCTGGCTAACGCTCACAGTCGACGACATCACAGCAGCCAAACGGGGCCAAATGCTTGCGGTTTAAACCCTAAACCCTTCACCCGGACAAATGCCAGGAAACCGCTGCTATTCAGGCATTTGTCGCGGTCACGGACGCCTACGTACCAGGTCCGCTCGGAGGGATTTCTTTTTTGTAAAGACTGCTACCAGGCAGATGTCCAGCTATGTCGGGTCAGCGATATGGGCCGAACCCCTGCGCCTTCAGAGTAGTGTGGACCCCATGCATGACAGCGTCACGAGAATCAGCAAGTAGGCCACTGCTTAAGTACTCTTAGTGGCGCTGTCTCATGATAGGTTTAGGTGTCACTCTAGGCTTTCTGGGTTTAGTATGTCGGGGTTTGGGCTTTCTCCCAATGCGGTTTACTGCTTTCATTGACCCATTAAAGAGCACCCTACGAAAACTAAAGCAACAGCGGCACCCACAAAACCAGAAAAAAAAACCCTAAACCCTAAGCCACCATCCCTTGTGCGACACCCAAGCCTAGCATCCCCATTTTGCTGAGGAGAAGCTGTCGGGGGGCGACCTCGACGACCTGTTGGAAAGGACTGGTATGTGTTTCTTTCAGGTTGTGGTTTAGGGCTTTAGGTTTGTAGGGTGTTGGGTTTTCAATGGCTTTTGCAACTACGGTACGTAATTATGGAGTTACTTCCCCCGAAACCATAATTAGAATCATGTTTTGGGCCTAACTCCATAACGCTATAATGTCCTTGAACCCTCTCATAGTAGCTGGTGGACACACTTTTTGCACGTTTTGGGATGACATTACAAACTAGAAAACTGAAAGTGTAAACTTTTGGGGGCTTATGAACTCAGCTAAGTTCTGGGTTTTTCGATTTTGACAGACAAGGGGGTGTAGCACCGATGAGTGAGGCTTAGGGCCATGAGGTTGAGATGTGAGAACCCGAAATCCTAAGCCCTGGGCCTTTAGGGTTCTGTAAGGGTTCCTTTAAAAGGGTACTATAAGGGTTTTTTTTGGGGGGGGTTGATGTAGGAACCTGATTAAGAAACTCTGGCCCCAGAACCCCCAAAATAGTAGGATTCATATAAGGAACTCTAATAAAAGGCCCAAGGTTTCTTAACCAGGTTCCTACATTAATGCTAAAGGCTCAGGCCTTCGATATCAGCCAAGCCCACCCGTCCTTACGCTTGAAGCAATAACAGAAACCCCCAAGTAACGGTTTAGGTTTAGGCGTATAGAGCCTTTTACTGTCAGAGTATCTTGAGCTCTGTCCACTAAATCTTGGGCCTCTAAACCCTAGACCCGAAACCCTCTCGAAACCTAGCCGCAGCCACAAAGCACTAAATCCCTGATCCCGATTAGATTCCCAAAGGCTCCTATGTACTGTTACGGGGGATACTCCACTAAGTCATAATAGTAATTCCTAATATGGAAACCCGACATTCTACTATATCGGAGTTTCCGAAAATAGGGGACCCTAATATAGTACCCTAACTAGTAGGATCCTTATTATAAGGACCCCAATATAAGGTACCCCTAATTTTCGGAAACCCCCATATCGGTACATATGACCTTTTGAAAATTCAACACGAATTCGAAGCCCCCAGGGTTTGGGGTTCAATGTTTAGTGTTTAGGGTTTCTGACGGCCCACAATACCAATAGCAAGGCTTATAAGATCTTAAAAGTATATACGAGCCTGCAGAAGCCATATACAGAGACGGTAAGGGAAGTTTTAGACTCCACCCTTCGGGCTTTCACGAGCCCAAACGATTCCAGTCTACAAGTCTACAAGCGCCCTCAGAAGGACCTTTAAAGGAGCCCTTCATGCATCCTAAACCCTGAACCCTAAACCCGAATTCCTAAACTCTAAACCTATACACCCTCAACACTTCACCTTGAACCCTAAACCCTAAACCCCCTTTACAGGACCCCAAACCCTGAACCCTAAAGCCTCCGCCCTAAACCCTGAATCCTAGCCCTGTGGCCTTTCCTTTCAGGAGCCTCAGGGACGAAATGAACCCTAAAAGGGTTTAAGGTTCATATACCATATGGGTGGCTGTCAAAATTATGGTCCCTTTTGGGGTCCTTATTATAATACGGCACCTAATATTTGGGGTACCCAAAAAGGGACCATAATTTTGACAACCACCCATATAGGGATTCGTAGTATATGGGTATAGGGCCCCTACTTTTAAGGGTCCTTCGGTCCTTCAGGAGTGGCTGCTTGGGTGAACATTTGGTCTCCTGCATCGTTCGCCAGGCTTTCGATTTCAGGGCTTACTATGGAAGTTACTCTAAGGGTTTAGGGTTCCTCTAAAGTCTGTAGGGGTTCCTTTAAGGGCTCCTTTAAGGGATCTATAAGGGCACCAGGGTTTTGGGGGTTTAAGGTTTAGGGGTTTAGGGCTTTAGGGTTTAGGGGTTTGGGGGTTAGGGCTTACAGGGTTTAGGGGTTTGGGGGTTAGGGCTTAGAGGGTTTAGGGTTTAGGGTATGGAAGTTACTCTAAGGGTTTATAGTAATGAGTCCAAGAAAGTTGGAACATGGATTTAGTGCCGGGATCACCTGGCGTTATCTTCAGGGCAGGAGGAGAAAGATGTGCAACTTTCTGGCCTCTAATTTATGAGTTTTTAGGGCTTCAGGGTGCAGGGTGGCTAACCAGGCTTACTAAGGAAGTTAGTCCAAGGGTTTTGGGTTTGTAGCGTACTACCCTAAACCCTAAACCGTAAGGGTTTAGGGTTTAGGGTGGCTGACGACCCTAAGAGTTGGAGGGTTTGGGGGTTTGGTGATGATCTCCCAGGGCTCTTTTCAGGCATCTACAAGGGCTTAGAGGGTTTTTGTGTTGAGGCTTGGGGCTTAGGGCCCCTCTTTTAAGGGGAGGAGGGTTTTGCCAGCAGCTCACAATTCGGGTAATGTAGGAACCTGATTAAGAAACCCTGGGCCTATAACCCCCAAAATAGTAGGATTCATAGAAGGAGCCCTAATAAAGGCCCAAGGTTTCTTAATCAGGTTCCTACACTAAGTGCTCTCATGAACCCTTGAACCCTAAACCCTCAAATCCTGCCAAGACCTGGTTGGCATCCTGGAAGAAGAAATCAATTTCTAAACCCTCATCCCTGAACCCTAAACCCTAAACCCTAAAAACCCTAAAAAAACCCTAAAAACCCTAAACCCTAAAAACCCTAAAAAAAACCTAAAAACCCTAAAAACCCTAAAACCCCTAAACCCTAAACCCTAAAAACCCTAAAAGCCCTAAACCTACACCCTAAACCGAAACTAAGGCCTGGGGCAGAATTCGGGTTCAATATGGGGGGTCTAAATAGTGATTATTTTAATGAGCGATACTATCCGCGAGGGGCTCCCTGTTTGATTAATTCTAGCATAGTCCCCTAATCTGCAACATGATAGGACCCTTTAAGCGAAACTTTTTAAGTTTAAGGGACATTATTCCCGTATATTCTAACTATTCAGGCCCTTATATGAGCCCTAAACCCTAAACCCTTAAACCCCAAAGCCTAAACCCTAAAGCCCTAAACCCTAAACCAAAAAGCCCCAAACCCAAAACCCAAAACCCCAAATTATGAGCGCCCTCCGGACCAGGTGCTGTCCGGTGCAGCATTTTGCCACGAGCGCGGCGTTCTCCACCGGGATTTGCCACTTGCCTTGGGTTTAGGGTTTAGGGTTTAGTATTTAATATATATATACACATACATACATACATACATACACATACATGCCAGTTTATATATGTATACATAACTGTATATATATATATATATGTATATCCGGACTCCAAAACAGTGTATAAGTGAGTGTACCTGTACTGTGTATGTAGATGGCTGCAATTGTATGGGTACATGTATATGTATATGTGCATCTACATGCATATGCATATTTATACGTATATGTGTATGTGTGTATGTATGTATTTATGTATGTATGTATGTATGCAATGCCATGCGATGAATGGATGGATGGATGGATGGATGGATGGATGGAGGGATGGATGGAGGGATGCATGCATGTAGTTTATTTATTCTGTTTTTATGTGTGTATTCATATTATGTATACACACATCAATTAGCCAGTATGTATGGTTCGATGGATGGACATCCTTGAAGCTGTAATGGGTAATGGGTCTCGCTCTAACGGATCCATCTTGGTCGAGGTCATTGCAAGACAAGAGTGCCTGAGTCGAATATAGAAGCCTGAAGGATCCCGAATAAGACTATTCCTCAGGGTTACACTACACTTATGGTTGTTACACTATATTACTTATGGTTGTTACACTATATTACTTATGGTTGTTACACTATTAGCCGAACGGTGTACGCCCAAAACCGTTTTTCTTGTCGCTATATTAAGCAATGCCGATTCCCCCGTGCACGTACCAGAAGCCCCCAAGCCCTAGACCCGAATCCCTAGATCCCTATAAAGCCCTAAACTGAAGCCCCAAGCCTTAACCCTAAGGGTCCAAGTACCTAATACTCATATACTCTCCCAAATAGTAACCTACATAACTACTATCCGAAACCTAAGTACCTTATTATTGGGTCCTTTGGACCCTTAGGGTAAGCCTTAAACCCCAAAGCGGAAGTCGTCGAGGAAGCCCGGCAACATCATGTTGGTGTGTGCGGATTTGCACGAGCAGCTCCTGGCCTTGCAATCAAATACGGCTTAGGGTGGGCTTTTTGGGTTCAGGGTGTAAGGTTCAGGGTTTAGGGTTGAGGGCATCAGTAGAATCAGTCTTCTAAACACTGGCAGCACAATCGTCATCGTCGTTTTCATCACCACCATCATCATCAGCACCGTCATCATTGTCACCACCATCCGCGTCAGCATCATCGTCATCATCAGCAGCATCACCCCATCACCTCCGTCGCCGTCATCATCATCATCATCGCCATCACCATCATCACCATCGCCGCCATCACCATCATCACCTTGGCCATCGTTACGGTCAAGCGTCTCGGCCCGAAACCTCAGGAACTCCACCCAGGGTATGCGCCCCTGCGTCGACACATGCCTCGCTCCAGCGGCGCGGGTTGCAGCCCCGACGCCGCCGACACGTCGCGTACCAGCTTCTGCAGTCCTTGGCATTCTTCTGATCCTGACTCTTCCTCTTTGGACTGCCTCCCCGACGACTCGGACGGGGAAAGCACAGAGACCGAGCAGTGCAGGCTTGACCCCATGGCTTTGCCGT